>OX101786.1:16542337-16612337 GCA_944452715.1 Ophion slaviceki | reverse complement strand
ATGTGATTGGCGTGACGCTAGCTCGAGATTGGGTCGGTTGCGTCGTTTTTCACGGGCCCAAGGTTGGGCCAATACCCGGCCAACTGTTAGGATTTCCGGTAAGCCTACAATTGGCCAACCGTACATGCCAGCGTTGGGCCGAAGAGATCACTTCTACCGTGGCGCAACACTAAGCCGGTAGCGCTGCCGTTCATCGGCCAATCGTAGAATGTGATTGGCGTAACGCTGGCTCGAGGTTGGGTCGGTTGCGTCGTTTTTCACGGGTTATTCTTAGGTCCTTAGGCCCCAGTAACGGGTATAAAATCATGTGCGAATTTAACAATTTTTTTCGTTTGAAAAAGTTATTCACTCATAAGATTAATTACACATCTATTTAGTATGAATATCAAGCTGCTAGAATTTTTTTTTCGATGTACAAAATGCCGACTACTCGAAACTTCTCGAAACAGCTTTTTTCCAATTGGCGTGACAAATAACTTCAACAACTTGATTCACTTTTTCACCTGATGTACTTCAAATTTAAAAGTTATTTTCCTGATTGCATTTCGCGGAGAAGTACGTACGGAATTTCTGATTAGTCGAAAACTTTTCATCTTATGAGCAGTTTGTGAGCAACTGAAAATTCATTTTCTAAATTCAAATACCTACAACTTTCGAATAAAACAATATTTTTTAAATTCCGTACGTACTTCTCTAGGTATTCTAATGTAGATTGACGAGAATTTTTGTTTTTTGTTCTAGGTAAAAAATTGTGGATACTAAATGTCACGCCGTGGAGTGCCTAAAAAAAGATAACAAAAGAAAATATTAGTAGTCGGCCATTTTGAACATCGAAAAAAAATATATGTATTTTCTAAAAGCTTGATATTCATACTAAATAGATGTTTAATCAATTTTATGAGCGAATCACTTTTTCATACGAAAAAAATTGTTAAACTGGCACATGATTTTATATCCGTTACTGTGTCCTAAGGCCTCAATCCTACTCAACGTACTTGCAGATTTGAAAAAGTCAATGTGCATGTATTTGTTGTAGACATTTTTTAACTAAAGTTCTATGCGTTTCCAACGCTAGAGAAGCTGCGAAAGAAAATGTCGAGTGGAAAAAAAATCGAATCTGCTTTTCATATTGAATACCTGATAAATCGTTGATAAGTAGGTACTGACATTCGAGAGCAAAGGTTAGAGCGCGAGGGTCTATTTATAGGAGTTTCGAGCCCGAGAAAGTTGAAAAGCCAGACAGAAGCTTCGACGTTCGAGGGAAGGACACGAGGGATATAAGAATTGGGATCCAGACAGACGGAGTTATCTTCATTTCAAGGGTACTTCATCACATGATGTTGGACAACAACAAAAACGCCAATGTTTATTCGAGTAGTAAAAGGAGACTCGAGCCGTATGGCGATAAAAGTGACCTTTGGATTTTTGTCCCCGTACCCCGAAGGTCCAAATGGATGTCATCTAATCTATGATTGCGATTTGCCGTGAAGGTCTTGGCGTTAAAGGATCACAATACACGGGGTCCCTTGTCTCAGATCCTGGCGATTAGCTTCCAGTCATTCGTGCTCGTCGAGATGGGATTAAGAGGGAACATTACGGGGGCTGAGTTTTTGCTTCCTACTTATGACGGTCGTTGACAGTATTTTGTGATTCCGGAACCTCCAGATTCACCTGTCTTTTCACCAGTCTTCAGTCATCAGTCAATCTGCTTGTCAACTTCATTGTGAAGATATGCTTCTGATCGTCAGCTCCAGTAGACAATATCCATTCGTAGGAAACTCTCTAACTCTTGCTATTCTAGCAATGGATTCTAGCATCGCCACTCTAGAGTCGAATAAATGCCACGGCGGTGACGAAGTATCGCGTGGGGTTGGCATCCCTTATAGGTGACGAGGGCTTGACGAATCAGAGACGCGAGGTCCACATTGGCTCGATCAACTGCCGCACGATCTCTGATAAGCTCAAATTTATCGAGGTCAGATAGCATACTCCACTGGCTCGGAGGGGTTCACGCGATAACGAGAAAAGCAGAGAAAAAAGCTCACGCACGAGGCCATTCCTTTCTGAATCGCGTGATTGATTAAACCTATGTTTTTCGTCTCGGAACGATGACGAGGGTTCTTGCTGATAAAAAAAAAAAGAAATAAGCCCCGAACATTTTCATTTTCCCGGTAACTGAACGTGTCTGAACGTCTCAATTTTCGCTCACGAGCTTTTCTTTGCTCGAAACTTGCAAGGACCCAAAAGTGGATCAAGGGAAACAGAGCGAAAGAGGGTGTGTTTGTCTCGAACACACCTACGTGGTAGTTTGTACCTGCGAAGCTTCAAGAACTTTTCGTGTATAGGCACCTTTCTTTGGAAAGCGAAGTATCCACCAAAATCAGCCTACGCATGTCTGGGTAAGTCGAACTTGGTATATTTGGGACAGATGCCTATGGCTTCGTCCCGGTGAACGTTGGATGAAGACGAAATTGGAGCAGGGCATTTGCACCTGTATTAAGTATAAAATCTTGTGCCAATTAAATTTTTTTTTCGTATGAAAAAGTGATTCACTCATAAAATTAATTGCACGTCTATTTAGTATAAATATCAAGCTGCTAGAAAATATATATATATTTTTTTTTCGATGTACAAAATGACCGATGACTACTAATATTTTCTTTTGTCATCTTTTTTTAGACACTCCGCGGCGTGACATTTAGCGTCCATAATTTTTGACCTAGAACAAAAAACAAAAACTCTCGTCAATCTGCATTAGAATACCTAGAGAAGTACGTACGGAATTAAATTTTTTTATTTGATTCAAAAGTTGTAGGTAGTAGAACTTAAGAAATGAATTTTCAGTGAAGAGTTTCGTTACAACTGCTCATAAACTGCTCTTAAAATGAAAAGTTTTCGATTGATCAGAATTTCCGTACGTACTTCTCTGCGAAATGCAATTAGGAACATAACTTTAAAATTTGAAGTAAATCGAATGAAAATTGTTGAAGTTATTTGTCACGCCAATTGGAAAAAAGCTGTTTCGAGAAGTTTCGAGTAGTCGGCCATTTTGCACATCGAACAAAAATTTTAACAGCTTAAAATTCATACTAAATAGATGAGTAATTAATTTTCTGAGCAAATCACTTTTTCACACGGAAAAAATTGTTAAATTCGCACATGATTTAATACCCGTTACTGTGGCCTAAGGCCTTAATATTATTAAGGGATGGTTTGCCCGATGGGGGGAGACTTAACCTTTGTATTTGAGGCAATATCGACGAATACTTAACCGATTTGGATAATCCGTTTGCTTTCAAGAAGATTATCTTATTCTTAAGCACAGAACGAACATTTTTGGGCTTCGTTGAGGGGGGAGATACCTTTGGGCGGGGAAAAAATTTCCTGATTTTCGTGACTTTTTTTTTAAAGGAAAGACTTTTTCACCATTTTTGAGACAGGGTATGTTTTCTTACCACTTTTGGCTGTTCCATTATACAGTAGAGCGTTGATTATCCGATCGTTAATTATTCGAATGGCGATTTGGGTTATACAAAATATCAATTATCTAACCAATAATTTTGGTCATCCCAATGCTCAGTAATTTGAATGTTATTCAATGTAGGAAAATAATAATTATTCAACTCAGTTATTCAATGGAGTGGGACGAAACGCAGCCTGAATGTTGTTCAGTGCAACCTCTTCTAAGACAATTGCGAGATTTAGCAGCGAAGAAACGACCTTCCGTTGTGAAGCAGAAGAAAATCGTCAAGTTTTTCAAAAATACATAGATAAGAACTCAAAGATGTACGAATGTTGATTATTTTTAAATACATATTAAACTTCGTTACTTGTATTATTATCATATTAATGTTCATTGTATTTTTAAGTATATATATTTTATCATATTAAAACAATCAACGCTATTTCGCCCACGGAATATTGTTGTTCGGTTATCCGAATTTTCGATTATCCGAAAGGTGCCCGGTCCCAATTGATTCGGATAATCGACGCTCTACTGCATTTGTTTTATTTATTAATCTTTAAAAATGGCGGACGTTTGGCACGGTCTTCTCAGCTGCATTTCCAAAACTGACGTGACGTATAGCTAAAAAACTAAGCGAATGTTACTGATGAAATGTAGTATAAATCTTTCTGACCTTATTGTCTAACTTAGGGTAAAAAATGGCTACATTTTGCATTTGAAGAATACGTTTTTTTTTTAAATACATTTAGGGTCATGCTTTACTGTCCATATTATCCTCATTGTCTAACATGGTCCTAAATGTATTTGAAAATTAAAAAAAAAGTATTCCTTAAATGCAAGATGTAGCCATATTTTCGGATAATTCAAAATCTTTTTGTTTCAAAGCGCACCATTTCATCTATTTTTAACATTTCTCACTTTCTCTTGGTTCATATTCTGCGTACAAGTGTTAATGAAAGAAAAATCGTCGTTAATTTTTTAAGCGATTAATCTCCCTGACGCTACGCGGCACGCCGTCTGATATTCGCCACAACCCGTTTAGAAGACCGTGCCATTCCTCCGCCATTTTTAAAGATTAATAAAAAAAATACTATGTAATAGCTAAAAGTAGTAATAAAACATACCCTAACCATAAAATATGGTGAAGAAATACTTCCTTATAAAAAAAAAAACTTGAAAATCAGCCATTTCTTACTCGCCTAAAGGTATCTCCCCTCTTAAGCGAACTGGCCCTTTAGGCGGTACATACATTTAGACGGGAAAAAAGCAATGTTGAGGGATTTTTTAAACTAAGAAATAATGATTCTACAATTATCAAACTTTAGGTATACTTTAATAGTATATTTAAGTATATGAAACAATTTTTTTTTAATTAAGGGGAGGGTAGGGTTTTCAGCGTGAAAAAAAAACACTTTTTTGCGATTTTTTTTTCATCTATATGGAGAGCGTAAATTTATTGAAACCTTTTGTACATTGTTAAGTGTCATTTCAAGAATATTCCGTGAAATTTGTACGCGAAAATATCCACAAACAAGCCGGTGACGCGTTTTTCTCGGAACCACTTTTTCAAAGTCCGTGTTCACTGCCATTTGAAAACTAGATGATCGATTTATTTCAAACTTGGTACACACTTTCTACATATAAAATACCTCCCCCCAACGGTTAGTTTGAGATTTTTTTTTTACATTGAGGGGATTTTCCACCCCCATAATGGGGGAATTTTTCGTGAAAAATAGCACTTTTCACTTTACATGAACACCAAAAATTTAGGAATGAAAAAAAATCATCAAAGACCGTTGGGGGGAGGATTTGATGATACTTTGACTAAATTTTAATGGTACTTGATTTCAGATAATTTCTAGCTGAGATACAGTGAACACCGCAAATCGTGTTTGTCCATAGGCGTTCTTGGAAACGCTTTGTCACCGGCTTGTTTGTAGATATTTTCGCGTACAAATTTCACGGGATGTTCTTGAAATGACACTTAACAATGTACAAAAGGTTTCAATAAATTTACTCTATCTATATAGATGAAAAAAATCGCAAAGAGGTGTTTTTTTTCACCCTGAAACCCCTACCCTCCCTTTAACTCATCATCAAAATGACGGAGCTGTGGCAGAGTGGCAAGGTCGCCGCGGGAGTTGCGAATCAGCGTGCGGTCTAGCTTCCCGTAGACTTGGATTTGCAAAAAAAGTTCAAACATTTTTTCAGTTAGATCATGTATAGTTTCTATGTGACGGTAATTAAAATGAAGAAAATGCAAATTTAAGAAAATGGCACGCATTTCCAATAAAAACCAACATTTCACGCTACATTTCTGTAAAATGTGGATTAAAAAAGTAGTTTTTTTCCAATTTTTCAAAAAACAATTCTCGGCAAGTAGAAGGTACCAATACTATCAATATTTCTACCAAGTTTCAACTCAATCGGCTTAATAGTTTTTGAGCAATCCTGCACGCCAATTTCGATAATGCAATTTGAGAAAAACGCGTTTGAAGTTCACGCCCGCTCCGAATCCGAGCGGTGAGGCACAGCGTTGACGGGCTGTAACGTTTGAAGTTTTTCGAATTTTGCTTTGAAACTTTGGGTAAATATTCTACATATATAGTACTATCGTTTGTAGAAAAAAAAAGGAAATCGAGTTTTTTAATCGTCGTAAATGTATATCCCGCCTTAACGCGCGCGTGCCAGCAAAATTTCTCAAAAAATGACACAATAAGTATATACGAGGAACAAAAGAGCCTTCGGTGATTTTTGGTTGGAGAAGTTTCGTAGGGGGTTAAAGTGAAGCGTGAGCTCCGAAAGCGGGTGGAACGATAGATCGCGTGGCCAAGTGAACTATAAACATTGAAAATTCCAAACTAAGCCTTGTATAACGTCAAAACCATTGGAGCACTATGAGCTAGAGGGAGAGAGATGATTTAACAGTAAAGTACATCAAGGTGCGGGCAATGAGGCCCAACTACGTGGTCTCGCGTGATCACCGCTCGTTGCACGACATTGGCCCTTCGTGCTCCCTCCAGCCAGAAAACGAGATTTTTTCATCACCCAGATCTATCCGACAACTCGAATGACTTTGGACAGGCAGAAGGACGTGATTTGCTCATTCCGACTGGGGGATTTCAAGTTCTTTTGAGTATTCGACGTGTGTACATTCGGATTCCGTATGCTCACATAGGACAGCTTTTCCTCACTGACACGCGTTCACGGTGGAAGGAAAATGGGCATGAACGCTTGCACGCACATATGAGGGTATATCAGGTATTCCACGTGAATCTGGTGGACTTTTTCCCTGACCCCCGCCAGTTCGATTTTTTTAAATCTGATTCCATTCACTCCAAAAGACACCCTGATTTTTTTTACATTTTTCGAAACAAGCCTCGCCCAGATTTAAAAATCTTTAAAAATTCCCAAAAATGCATGAGTCTATGTAAAAATTTTCAAGCTTTCACCCGCAGTGGAAGTATGATTTTTCTGTGCTTTCTGAGCGATTAACGTAAAAAAAATCCGAAAAATTCAAGAACCGCGTACTTCGGGCGGATAATTAAATATTTTGATACCCACAATGAATTGTATTGACCATTTTTTAATAACCATTTGGTTATGTAAAAATGGTAAAAAAAATCATGAATTTTTCGGATTTTTTTAACGTTAGTCTCTCAGAAAGCCCAGAAAAAATCATACTTCCACTGCGGGTGATAGCTTGAAATTTTTTACATATAATCACGCATTTTTGGGAATTGTTTCAGATTTTTTAAACTAGGCGTTTTTTTCGGAGAATTTTTTTCTGACTAAGGGTTGTTTCGAAAAATGTAAAAAAATCAGAGTGTCGTTTAGAGTCAATGGAATCAGATTAAAAAAGAATAAATCGGAGTAGCGGGGGTCAGGGAAAAAGTCCACCGGATTCACGTGGAATACCTCATATATGTCTTCGAAGTCTTTTTCTACGAGTAAAAACATCATGAATAAACCTGCCGTACGTAGATGGGTCGAACGAGCAGGGAGTTTTGCAGAGTCAGAGAGGCCAACAGGTCGAACTCACCTACTCACCTGTTTCTACTTGCCGTTCGGGGCTAGGCATCGTGCTCTCTTTCCATTTCTCTCTCTTTCCATTTCTCTCTCTCTCCCTCTCTCTCTCTCTCTCTCTCTCTCTCTCTCTCTCTCTCTCTCTCTCTCTCTCTCTTTCACCATCTCTATCTCTCATTGTCCGCTCTCTATAGTATCATCACCGGGCTTTTCCGCGCGTATATCACGATGGGTCAAGGATGCAATTTGGCCTGGATCGTTCTCGTGCCTACCTACGAGAGTTTCGTTGTGCGTTCGTTCCCTCCGCGAACAGCCCTCGACTCCCTTCGAGCCACCCTCTTTTCACGTATATACAGCTGCTTCATTTTCTCCCGGCTGATTTCGGTAGGTAATGGTTTCGAGAGTGTCTGGCGCTATAACTCGCTTCGCTTTTCATTACGATCGTGATTCGATCTAACGTATGCGAGGCTCGCATTGTGTATAATTAAATCTAAATCGCAATCTCGGAATCACGGCGGGAAAGGTCTGGCGGCTTGAGATATCTCTCGCATGATCTTTTCGCGATTTCTTTGTTTTCCATACTCTCTTTTTCTCAACCGATGCCTCTCTCCCTCTCGCTCCCTCGCTCAATGTGCAGCACTGACTTACAAGGAACACTCAAGTGTCCACCTTCGATTTTGATGAAACTTATATATATATATATATATATATATATATATATATATATATATATATATATATATATATATATACACATATATGTGGTATGGCTTTGAAAACTATTGGACAGGTATTTTTTTGGTGGAAAAAAGGCTTTAAGGAGGGAAACCAACCCTCAAAGAAAGACGTGTCAACTTTTCGTTTAATTAAAAAAAAACAATAGTGGATTTCTCATCGCCTTACATTACAAGAATTTTGGTTTTTGTTGCATTCAGACTGGCGGACTGCTTCCGGGTGAAACTGCAAAATCACCCCTCGACACACGCCCTTCGAGAGGTGATTTGTCCTCTTACAAGGGGACAGTACGGCAGTCGGATTTTTGTAATTTTTCGTACTCGTGTTACGCGAAGTTCAGAGCTCGAATATTAATATCCCAAAGCAGTTCGACGCCATATTCAGAAATTTTCGAGAAAATTGACTTTGAAGTTTTCGAGCGCACTCTTATTCCACAAAGATGCAACGATATTCGAATCGGGCTCGTGGCGTACCCGGCAGCGCTCGAGTCTAGTAATTGCGGGGTCGCTGGTTCGAGTCTCACTTCGAAATGTGTTTTTTTTTTTTCATTTTTTTTAATTCGCATACCTCCGTCATTTAAATATCCCGATAAATTTTTGTTGTATATAATCACATATTATTATATATAATTAATATAATATATCTATATATGTTTATATATGGACAAAATCCATATATAGTTATTTATGTACAAAATTCATTATATTTATACATAATTATATATTTTCTCATATATGATCATATATTATTTATATATAACAATAGGTGATTATTTATAAAAAAATTAATAAATAATCCCGGGATAAAAATCATAAAATCTATGCTAATTCACATATATGTAATTATAATTGTCAATGATAAATGCAAGTCTTATTTTTTATTATCTCTTGCTTGAAATTGCGAATAGGCGACGTAAAAATATCCAGTAATAATATTTACATAAACTCCCTTGTAGATTAATAGGAATATAAATAGAAGAATAAATGTTGAAATATGTGAATATAACGCTTGCTTTGGCAACCGTCGATATTGTGAATAACAGTTCTGCGTACATCGTTTGCCTTTGTCCTGATCAACTACCTGCGAAGCGGGCACTATTCACAATATCGACGATTGCCAAAGCAAGCGTTATATTCACATATTTCAACATTTATTCTTCTATTTATATTCCTATTAATCTACAAGGGAGTTTATGTAAATATTATTACTGGATATTTTTACGTCGCCTATTCGCAATTTCAAGCAAGAGATAATCAAAAATAAGACTTGCATTTATCATTGACAATTATAATTACATATATGTGAATTAGCATAGATTTTATGATTTTTATCCCGGGATTATTTATTTATTTTTTTATAAATAATCACCTATTGTTATATATAAATAATATATGATCATATATGAGAAAATATATAATTATGTATAACTATAATGAATTTTGTACATAAATAACTATATATGGATTTTGTCCATATATAAACATATATAGATATATTATATTAATTATATATAATAATATGTGATTATATACAACAAAAATTTATCGGGATATTTAAATGACGGAGGTATGCGAATTAAAAAAAATGAAAAAAAAAAAAAAAAAAAAAAAATTTCGAAGTGAGACTCGAACCAGCGACCCCGCGATTACTAGACTCGAGCGCTACCGGGTACGCCACGAGCCCGGTTCGAATATCGTTGCATCTTTGTGGGATAAGAGTGCGCTCGAAAACTTCAAAGTCAATTTTCTCGAAAATTTCTGAATATGGCGTCGAACTGCTTTGGGATATTAATATTCGAGCTCTGAACTTCACGTACCATGAGTACGAAAAATTACAAAAATCCGACTGCCGTATTGTCCCCTTGTTAGAGGCGTTTTTCCACCGATAAAAAAATACGTGTCCAATAGTTTTCAATGCTTTATCATATATATATGCATTGACACGCCGTCTCATTTTGACCCGGACGAATTTTGAATAAAACGTTCACCTTTCCAAAATTGACATTTTTTAATAACTTTTTACAGCAAATAAATTTTATTTTTTCCGAATTTTAATTATGCTGTCATATTAAAACATGTTTAAAGTGTAACCCTGATTTTTTTCATGAAAACCGACGGAAGTGTTTTTTAATGGCAGATGGATGAAGTACTATACGGATCAAATTGACCCGGTGTGTCAAAATCGTGGTCAAATATAAGAGTGTCAACGTAGAGTTGAGTGATGTTTCTTGTTAGATATTTGGATAATAAGTTATCAGTTGTCACTCGTGGTTTGGCCTGTCTTCAGCAAAGTGTATCTTGAAGTAGCGACCGTTATTACTCTTATGATAATTCTGCATTTGATAATAACAAAACAATAATGAAACAATAAAATAACGAGAGTAACTGGAAAAAATAGAAAACGATACGAAATACGTATGTCTCTCACAAAGTGACAAAGACCCTCATAAATATATGTATATATTTATACATGCATACATGTGCACATTTTTTTCTTTAAGGAATTATCACAGTGTAAAATATTCAAAAAATCGATTTTTTTCCATTATCCGATAGAATACACGGTTATAAACGTTCTGTCCAATTTTTCGACCGAAAGTCGAATTATTTCGGTCGCTAAAGCATTTCTTAAAAAGAGTGATTGGACCGTGAGATCCCGCACTCTGAACTTTAAACGCGTTTTTTTCGGAATGGTGTTTTTCAAAACGATAGCCACTTTCATAGGATGAGTTTTCAAGCTACCCCTTTAAAATGTTAACAGAACGTTCTTCACGTAATTCTTTACGTTGCTATGGAAGCTTTTTTATCTTCCTATTTTTTTTTTACGAAAAACTCTCGAAAAACGGTTAAATTTGATACTTTTTGTTCAAACGGCCGCCATTTTTCAAATTTTACTAAAAAAAACGTCCATAGAACATAGCGGCTTTTCTGCAGATTAATAATCATTTTGGAATTTTTGTTTTAGATCAAATTTGGAGCCGCAATCTTGGCCACCATGGAACACCATTTTTTGCCACGCAATTTTCCGCGAATAAAAACAATGTTAAACAATAAATAAAGAAATAAAATAAAAAAATCATTTTGTATTCTTCATCGGTGCTTCAATTTGTAATAAAAATTTGACCGATTAGCTTATCCTATCCACCTAAAAAAAGTCGCGAAAATCGGCTGTTTTTTGGGCTGTCACACTGTCATGATCCCTCAATAAGGGATCCTTACTTTCCTCCAGCTACCATGATTTTGCTACTTCATTATTATTATTTTGTCATTTGTAGCAACATTCTTCGACGTCGAGACTGTTATTTTGGTCAAGTTAATGGTTATGTGGACCTGTATTTTCGTAATTCCGTTCTACATTTTTATAATAGCCTCAAGGTACCACCAAGCCATAATATCTCTCTCTTTCTCTTCCCTAAATGTCATTGCTTCTTTTAATTTCTTTTTCATTTTTTTCTTCCACGAGCGATGTATACAGATACACAGTATTTCAGTGGAGTTAGTCGGCGACGAATCGAGCGAGGCGTAACGAATTTAACGATTCGCAAACTCTGTCTCCCGAGTTGAGCAAAAGCTTATTAATTATAGCTCTGACCCGGCGACGGCATAAACTTCGAATGCGACTTCGAGTAGGACGACTGAGCTACTCTGACTACCGCGTGTTTATTCGTCGTGTTGCGTGGTATCGCAAAGTAACCCAACTGCAATATCCAGCTCGCCGACTAAAATCAACGAGGGGAGCACCGTTTTGGTTAGTTCGAACTCAAACCATGGCCATTCGAGTTGCAATAGTTTTTTTCGCATGACGTTTTTCAACTCATGTAAGCTTGTCGTTTTTCGAATGCGACCGAAAAAAAAAATGACAAATCCGACGAAAAGCGGTGTAGACGTAGCGGCGGATGAACGTCAAAAAATAATCGTGGGAAAGAACGAGTCAAGAATAATACGAGGCACGGCAGTGCGGAATTAGCGAGCTCATTATTATGGAGAATGAGAGTCCAGAAAGCTGCTGGCTGGATTTCAGGCCCGTACACGCCTGAGAAAACATTTCGTTCCGCATCCTTCCGCTTCCTCAGCCTACCTACGTACAAAAAGCTCGATCGGGTAATAAAGTATCTCCGGCTTCTTTCTCGCAAATTCAACGGGGTCGCATTTTTTCCCCTAGCGGATGCGAATTCCCATTACCGAAGCGGTTTTCGCGGATGAAAAGTGTGTACAAAGTGTAATTTAATGGTGTGTCGATGCAAAGAAATCCTGACTTGAAAAAAAAAGTCGTCAAAAAGTGCTTGCGAATGGATAAAAAGTTGATCAAGACCTTCTATCGATTGCACCCCCGGCCTTTTCAAGCACAGAATTTTTCATGGACAGTGAAAAACGTCGGTAAAAAGAGCTTGCGAATGGTTCAAAAGTTCATCAAGACTTGGTGTCCTGCCGATTGACTGCACCCCAAGACATTTCGCAAGTACAGAATTTTTCATGGACGGTGATCGTTCTGCACTTGCGAATGGTCGCCCAGAATGAATCGACATCGACGATCCACTGCGCCAATACTTGGATGGGTGACCGTTTAGGAGCGGGTTTGCGCGCCGACTACTGAGTGGGCGACAGGTTTGCCGATTTTCCGACAACAACAGATCTCAAATTCAATCGAATGTAACCAGCTCTCAGCCCAGTTTTCAGTTTCCCTGTGCCCTCTTGTAAATCCAACAATAGTACATCAGGACACAGTGGCTGCGGGCAACACTCCACGCGCCACTCTGACAGACTAGAAATACCGAAGACAATAATTTTGAGGTAATTGAAAAAAGTAAAGGTAAAAAATACTCTCGTAGTGACCAGTGAGTTCGTAGAGTATGCACCGATATTTTTCCTATCCGCATAATCGTCGGTGCGTTACGAGGCAGTCAAAGTTGCGAAAAAAGAGGCCATGATCGATTTCCATCATGAGCAATCGTGCATGAATCGCTAATCGGTGCGTCCGTGCGAGCTCTCGAGCCCGCACTCTGCCGAACGCTATTTCCCTTTGGCGTTACGTGTGTACCTCGCGCTGCCCTTGCGAAATATCCTATGTACCCTACGCGTAATTGAGTATTTAGCGCATGGTCGAATGACTACGAAAGTCGCGATTGATTTTCGCTCGGCTGCGTGACTGGGCTCGGGGCGAACACGAGAGACTTCCGGTCCATTGTATCCAACGCACCCCTTGGGTTCCCGATTTTTTCGGTGCCACCGTGCGGTATCCTGACGCGATACGCCACGACTAAAGCATCATCGTCACTGATTGCTCCCGTCCCTCTTTCCCGCGTTTCCTTTTTTTTTCTCGTCAACCCCCTTAATGGGAACAGCGTTTTCAATGGGAATCTTTTGACGGTTGTCCACGTGACTGACGACGAAAAGTCACAGAGAACGGGCGTTCTCTCGATAGTTATTCGTTCAGAGTAGATCAGGCTGAATGGAACTCACGTAATACGCCATTTCGTGATGAAGTCCGAGCCAATGGTGTAGATAGGCGCGGACGTGCGATTTGTCTCGGTTGCATTAAGACTGGTGTCCACTGTCCCGTTGCCCTCCATACCCCGATCCTTATCCGGCCAACGGCACCGTTTCGGTTGTCGGATCCTTCACTGTCACGCCACCCACGCGGACCTCAGTATCCTTCAGTCATCTCTCGGACATTCTGCAACCAGGACGCAAAGCTGACTACAAACTCTCGTACTATCATTGTTATTGTTATTCTATTATCATCTTACGATCATCTTATAATTATCTTACGATCATCTTATAGTTATCTTACGATCATCTTACAATTATCTCACAATAATCTTACAATAATCTTACAATCATCTCACAATCATCTTACAACGCTAAGCAAAATAATCGTATGTAAAGTGTTAGTGTCGAGCGACACCTCAAGCCGAAAACTGGACTCGATGAAAATTCGAGTACGTCGTGCTATTCTGATGACTCAATCCAAGTTGTGTTCCTAAATAGCGGACGTGAAAAAATGATAACCTCCATCTTGTATACTCTTTGGACAAAGACTTTTCTTTTTTCAGGAAAACTTTTAGATATCGCGTTGCGTAAGAATTTCACTTTCGCGATGTCAAAGTGACGGGATCGAGCTGAATTTCGATCTCCCTTATCTTCGGTTGGGTTTGATTTCAGGTATTTGGGTTTGTTTGAATTGTTACTCAAGAAATTGATTTTCACAATGCTACGTTGACATGGTCGAGCCGATTTTCGATCCCTTTTCATTTGAGGAGAGCCGAGGTTATAAATGTTGGGGGATGGCGGTTGTTTTAAAAATATTCATATTTGATGTCTCCATAGATAGTGATTTTCAAGAAGAAATTTATCGAAGTCCAGAAAATCGGGCAAGGGCTGCCGTAGAAAATCGTGATATTAAAATTTTACTTGAAAAATCTGTAGGCAACTGCCCGGCTTTAAATGTTTTTTTTAAGCGATGTACCCGATGGATCGCACGGGAACTGCCAATTTGATCGAATATGTCTATTAGATTATGCTATGAGAAAAATGGATATTTTTTAACTTCAATCGATAAAGCTTTCCACCCTCCTCGAGTCTTCTAGGAGGTAGAGTAGTTCAGTCCTCAAACTTATCGTCCGCAAAAACTAACTAGGCAGCTGCTTTGCAAGGTCCTCAAAAAGTTACAAGCCAGTTACTTTCCCTCCGTCCCTCAAAAACTAACTAAGAAGTAACTTTCCCTCCGTCTACAAAAAGTACCTAGGCAGTTGCTTTTCCTTTATCCTCAAAACGTCATTGGGCAGTTACTTTTCCTCTGTCGTCAAAAAGTAACTAGGGAGTTACTTTCCATCTGTGCTCAACAAGTAACTGGACATATACTTCCCCACCATCTTCAGAAAGTCACTAGGCAGTTGCATTTCCTTTATCCTCAAAACGTAAGTAGGCAATTGTTTTTTCTTTATCCCCAAAACGTAACTAGGCAGTTGCTCTTCCATTATCCTCAAAACGTCATTAGACAGTTCCTTTACCCGCGTCTTCACAAAATTACCTAGGACGTTACTTTTCTGCCATCTTCAAAAAGTAGTTAGTAAATTGCTTTTCCTTTATCCTCAAAACGTACCAAGGCAATCGTTTTTTTTATCCTAAAAACGTCACTAGGCAGTTGCTTTTTCTTTATCCTCAAAACGTCATTAGGCAGTTACTTTCCCTCTGTCTTTAAAAAGTAACTCGGGAGTTACTTTCCATCTGTGCTCAACAAGTAACTGGACAGATGCTTCCCTACCATCTTCAAAAAGTCACTAGGTAGTTACTTTTCCTATATCCACAAATCGTAACTAGCAGTTACTTTGCCTCTGTCCTCAACAACCCACTAGACAGTCACTTCCCTTCTGTCCTCAAAAACTAACTGGGGACCTGCTCTTTAGGCATGATAAATCTAGTGATAACGTTACATTCCGAGATTGAAATTCTGATCGCATAACTATCGATCCTGCACGGCTTAATACAGCACCTTAATGCATGAATTTCGAATAGAGCTAAACACTTTTGCAGACTGCACTGCCTATCGTAGGTCCACGATCAGCCAACATGCGTTTCTATATTACTGCATGGCGAGGCAAAGTTAGGCGTTCGGAAGAATAAAATAATCGACCGGCGACGAGACCAGACGAGAGTTTAGGGATTGCGGTAGAGCAGCCCTTGTTTGCGGTCCCTTTCCCCTTCTCTCTCTCCCATTGTACCACAAAGTATAAGGTGAGAAGCGATACGACGAATATCGAGAGACTCGCCCTGAGAAATTAACCTTCCTTCCTCTATGTAAGCCTGTGCTCCACCAATATTAGCCCTGAAAGCTCTGCGTCCCATCGGGCACCAATAAAATACGAAAAGTCGGCCCCTCAAAGTGTAATCCTCTCTTGACTTCGTTAAAATGCTCACACTTAGCCTCTCGTCAACGGACAAATTCGCGAATCTTATCGTCGCAATCGCTCGCACCATCTATCCTTTAAAGTCTGCCTCGCCTATGCCCCACCTATGCTAAAGTACGTCGTTCATCCTCCCTTAGAGTCAACCTCACCTAATTTTCCCCATTTTCGAATGATTGGACTTGCTGTAGCATTGCGGAACTAAGAATTCTGGCACTCTACATTTACTACACTCTATTTTTAATAATTCTTGCCCCTACGATACTCAGCGCCTTTCATTGTCTTTTAGGAAAGGCCTCCAATCACAAATCCGATAATGTGACTGAAGAACTACATGGCAAATGTGTCAAATCAGAGCTCTCAACCAAAATAGGTTGGAATATTTACTTAATGATTTTCATCGATTAAAAATGGTGTAACAATTGATATCATGGAAAGGGAAGCTCTAAAAACGCGAACAAACTTTTATTGTACAGTATTAGATGTAGTGGTATTGGTTCGTTTAGGTTTATGGGCCTTTCCCTCCATAATGTTTGTTATATACATTTTGATTGATGAAAATCGGTAAAAGAAAATCCGATTTTACAGTGGAGTCGCGATCGACATATTCACCAACTATTGTATACAGGGTGTCTCAGAACTGAATGCGTTCCCTAAAATGGGAGATTGGGGGTGAAATTCTGAATCGATTGATATAAGCATGTGTGGGTCTCAGATCAACCCCTGAATTATTGTTAATTTTTAAAGGCGGGCCAATCAGGTGTGCCTGCTCGCCGGTACACCTGATTGGCCCGCCTTTAAAAATTAACAATAATTCAGGGGTTGATCTGAGACCCACACATGCTTATATCAATCGATTCAGAATTTCACCCCCAATCTCCCATTTTAGGGAACGCATTCAGTTGTGGGACACCCTGTATATATATGTATATATATGAAATTTCCAAGTGGATGCCGACCGTAAAACGTTGTCGAAGGATGAAATTGAACACGTGCTCACCTAACCAGATTATCCGGTTGCGATGATTTTTCGTTCAGTATTTTTCCTCCCTGCTTACCCTCTCTTCGCATCAGCACGGTTTTTTTCTCTTTCTTTCCTCCTGCTCGCTTTCTCCCTTATCGTTCTCTATTACATAGGACCGTTGTTCCGGAAAAAATTGAACAGTGGCGCAAAAGAGCCTGGGCAACGCACCAGTAAACCCATGCATACGACAAGTAAACGCGGCCAATCAGCATTTGGAGTTATCGGCACACGCGGTAGTGAAACACGGCTTCCATCTTCAACCTCTCGCGTTAGACGCTGCACCGAAAATACGGTCTTGCATCTTAACGATTTGCGTGCCATTCTTTTGCAATTAGCTGTCTGGGCTACGTCAGTTAGTACGAGGTTTCTGCTTTTGGGATGCAAGCTGCAGGAGCCTGGGATTACAAAAAGATGCAGTCTGATAACTGTTACACTGACCGGTTTTTCATTAAGGGGAGGTACCTGAGTAAACGGCGAGAAAAACAGGTAAACTTCGGGAATTTTTATCTCAAAAACTATTGTTTCGAATGGATCCGGGGTTTTTTTTATTGGAAAATATGTATATTGGGGTATGTTTAGGAATTTTTTGAAATAAATTCGTTGACCGGAAGCGATTCAAACGCAATTATCTCGAAACATAGTTGTCAAAGTCGGTTCCAGACGTATCTCGAAAACGGGTTGTTCGATTTTGTCCAAATTTGGATACAATATTCTTCGATAGTTTTTCTCGTTCGCCACGTAGGATTTTTTTCAATTTTCATTTTTGACGGAAATGCGACCGTTTTAATTTAACATTCGTTTTTCGTTCGCAATTTCCGACGATTTTGGATTGCATACACATTGCATAAAAAAGAAATGGTTCAATCAAATGCAAAACCCCTACGTGGCGAACGAGCAAGACTATCGAAGAATATTGTATCCAAATTTGGACAAAATTGGACAAGCCGTTTTCGAGATACATCTCGCACGGACTTTGAAAATTATGTGTCGAGATAATCGCGTTTGAACCGCTTCCAGTCAACGAATTTATTTCAAAAAATTTCTAAACATACCTTAATATACATATTTTCCAAAAAAACCGGGTCCAATCGAAACATTAGTTTTTGAGATAAAAATTCCCGAAGTTGACCTGTTTTTCTCGCCGTTTACTTAGGTACCTCCCCTTAATATTGGCGTATGCAATTATAGCAAGTGTGGATAGTGAGAATTAAGAAACTTGAATTTCATCAAAAATTTGATACAAAAAGTAAATATTTCATCAATTCTTTCGAATATTTGGGTAGGCTTGATTCAAGGATAATTGTACGAGTACTTTAGCTAGATCGAATTTTGTGCGAGCACATTGATCTTGCGTAAAGGTATTAGAAAATTAATGCGGAATGCGTTAGTTTATTAGTTTTTAAGGAAGAATGCACGGCAAACATATACCAGAAGAGGAGTGCCTTAATCATATTGTTAAGATTTTAGAATTAATTGTATTTTAAGCAGCCTTCAGATTGTCTTTAATTTATGACCATTTTTCCGGAGCCAACAAGCAGGTCGGAAATACTGTTTATTATTTTTCGTGATAAGTATGATTTAGGATAATTCTGGTACACGGAGAAAAATACGGCCTCAAATTCTAACACTGGTTGCCAGAATTCTAATATTCAGTGCTAGAAAAGTATAGTAGTTTACTGCCAGTTCGTAATTCTTAGACTTGTTGTTATAGAAGTGTACAAATGATTCTCACACCGTACAGTAAAAATGATACGTGCATATTACATTTGAAACTATTCTTGCATAGGCGCGAGTTATATTTTCATATGGATTTCACTATACGCATAGCATAAATGTTCGGCGTATAGCAAAAAATATTACGAAGTTATTAGTAAAATGTGACTCTTTATACCGTACTTTTGTAGAATACTGGAAACGTTCCATTCACGTGGGGAAAATATATTTTGAATACCACAAAAAATCACAATATGCCGAATAGAGTGTATTTTTTGTATCAGTTTACGTGCCATATCGTAGGTTGAAATTAAAATTTCTTCATTATTACCATACCATAATTACAATTTTTATCTTCCATTCAATACTGTTTGGTATTTAATATTTTTTTTAGAAGCATAGTATTAATTCTAAACTTCGAGGCTCCCGTTTTCTCCGTGTACGGTTGGGGAAAAATATTCCTAATAATAAGTCTGCCTACTTATATAGGACCATCGCTACAGCTGTTTGAAAGCCCGGGACGCTGGCGATTTGGAACAAGTAGCAAGAAAAAAAATTATTCGGCCTTTGGTCCGTTTGAAGGGTCTATCCCATCGGACATTTTCAGCTGATCACAAATATCGTGGAATTTTTGCCAAAAGCTCAAAACTATGCTGGCCCCACGCGAAAAACACGTTTTTACACACTCATGATGATTTTTAATAAAAATTGAAAGTTTACGGGTAAATAAATGGTGAATTCGTATTTCAGGGGGGGGGGGGGGACCAATTTTATTTCGCACTATACCCAAAAAAGTTTTCTTTACTCAATCGCTGCTCACTCATTTTTCGTTTTGATTTGGAACTTCGCGCTGCACCCATTCTCTTCGCAATCGTTTGCTCTAAAAAATGCCGCTGGATTCGTCGAGCTTCGATAATTTTCCCATTTTTGGCAGAATTTCAAAGTTAGATTATCAATTTCGCGAAATTCTCCATTCACCGTTTTCTGGCCTTTTTCGGGAAAACTAATCGAGATATCGCGATGATTCAAACGGCATACTCCAAGTCCACCAAAATCCTTTTCGAAAACCCCCCATTAAGATTATGTGGCCTAAATAGAACCAATAATGCTGCTGTTTGAAATTTCAAGATTTTGGTGATTCCAAACTGGTCGAAAGGGTGAAACATGTATTTTTCGACTTTTACACCATTTCAAGTGTCTGTGCGATGGAGAGTTCTCCACTGATTACAAATATTATGGAATTATAGTCAAAAGCTCAAAATTACGTTGGCTAACCGTGAAAAAACGTGTTTCCATACACATTCGGCGATTTTTAATAGAAATTGAGTTTTTGGGGGAACATTAATTACATATTCGTCCTTATCTGGTACGATTGAGGCAAGTCTTCCCTGAATAAAAGCGATCAGAAGCAAAATAAGGTTTTAATCAATTTGCAAGTCAAACGAGAGATTGCGAATAACTGCCTGAATAACGACGAGATATGCTGCTGCGCCGGAGCGGGTCACGCGTCAATTGGTATTTTTTTTTTTTTCATTTTTTTTTGCATATCACATGTACCAAACAGTTCACCGCTTCGGTTATACTTCCGACCGGGATCGCGGTTGCGGTCGCATCTATCGTTTTCACGCACAAATGATTTTCATTGCAACCTGTGCAGAAAAATCGGTCTCCTGTGGTCTGGAAATGGTGAAGCAGTTGTATGTTTAGGAAGACCCCGAAGCGAGTGTTTACACAGCAAATCGTGCCGCCAGCGACAGAGAGGGTGGCCGAAGAGGGAGGGTGGGGTATATCAAAATTCGAGCACACGCGCAAACCCGACCGAACTCTGAAACACGAGATAATATGGAATGAAAGGTGAAACGGGACGTGCACCTCGATGACTGAAATTCGCGATTTCGCGACATTGTCTACGAACATACGAACACACACACACACACACACACACACACACACACACACACACACACACACACACACACACACACACACACACACACACACACACACACACACACACACACACACACACACACACACACACACACACACACACACACACACACACACACACACACACACACACACACACACACACACACACACACACACACACACACAAAATGTGTCTGCGTGTGTGTGTGTAGTTGTACGTAGCACAGAAAATTCGACTACTATGGTATTTTTTTTATTGAGCCTTTATTCTGCCCGATAGGGGAAGGAAACAGGGAGCGAAACTCACCAGATATTTGTTTTTTTTTCTTCATTGTGTGCTTCTTCATCAGCACGGGTCCGGGCAAGCATACTTCACATTGCAAAAAAAAAAAAGAAAAACTGTTCCACGATAAAATGTATCGCTTTGATTTCTATTTTTATTGTGGTTATTTTTATCTTCGCGTCTCGTCCTCATTTCCTGTCTCTTTTAGTCTCCTCTCATTTACCGTTTCACTATCCATTACCGATCTCTCAAATTTCCTGTTTTCTTCCTAATTCTCGACGAACACTAGCGAATCATCATCGTCGATTTGACAACTCTCCTATTGATTTGATGGTTTTTTTGGTCCAGTGTTTTACCCTCTTGTGAGGGCTTACAGTTCCATCCCTTCACTTCAACCCTGCAACTTTTCATGTTTCCAATTTACCGAAAACCGCCCAGAATGACACCCACAGCCACTTCCGGCCTAACGCACAAATGTTTCGCGTCTGCACGAGGGCACAGGGAAACTGTGGAATACCCAGAACGCAGCTATCAATGGCGAAGAAATTAAAGAATAAACGTGAAAAAACTTTTTTAAATCAAGGTTTTATTTAAAAGGTACTGCACTAAAAAGTAAAAAGTAATGTTTAGTAAAATTGAAAATCAAAACGGTGTAACTATAAAAGTCAAGTACTTAAGGCGTTACCTCCACTTGTAGCGCAAAAAAAGGCCTTGTTCATGAATTTTTTTAAAGAAAACTACAAAACTTTTTTAATCGATCAATATACCATCTTAAAGAACACATCTTGAAGAACTTTCAGTAATTTTTTTATTGAAAAATATTACATTGTTTAGTGGCAAATGGCCGTCAATGAAACAATGTTTTTATATACACGGTTTGCGGTGACCAACATTGCGGCGAAGTGGATCATCTGAAAAAAAATGCGGATGGATTTAGTCAAATATAAGTATAAACTAGTCTTTAATCGAAGGATTTTAAAAAATATTCATTTTTCACAAAATGGCGGACAGTAAAACTTAATGGTTCGATTTTAATGAAAAAAAAAACGGCCGTTTTTTTGCTATAAAACGGCAATTTTTTTTCGAAAAAAAAATATCGAACGATTAAAGACTACATTTTTATGTATTAACTAAGCCTGCAAAATTTCAAGAAGATCGGTTCATTATTGTTCGAGTAATCTTGGTCACCGACTTCAGAAATGCCATTTTGAGAAAAACGCGTTTAAAGTTTCAATTTCAGTTTACACGAAGAAAATATTTTTTTTTTTGTAAACTTACATAGAGTCATCTATTCTGGGCATAAAAAAAACTGCACTTCAAATTGCACTTCAAAAAATGCAATAAAAAATATCGATTTTTTCAAAATCGCAAGTGGGGGTCACCCCTTAAAAGGTACATAAATGTAGATATTTTTAAAATATAAAATATTAATTTTGGAAGCTTGAGGATTTTTTCAGAAATTTTAAAGTAGTATTAGTACTTATGATAGTATAGTTGTAAAATGTATAGTTTATATTTATAAAATATCTACGTTTATGTACCTTTCGAGTACTTGCACCTTTGACGAGTCATCAAGAAAGGGACTTTTTTTATCGTTATACTGTTTTGATTTTCAAATTTACTGAACACTATTTTTTACTTTTTAGTACAGAACCTTTTAAATAAAAGCTTGTTAAAAAAAAATTACGTTGATTTTATTTTATACTTTTTAGTATTAAAATTTGTTTATTTATTTGCCATGCCAGACCCTCATGCCATTCAAACATCGGTGTAATCAAAATCGGATGCCAGCAAGTGCTTGAAAAATGGATTACCAATTTTGAACCGAAGAGACAGACATACGAACGAAGCAAGTTAAATAAAAGCTTGTCAAAAGGAAAAAGCAAGGCAAGGAAAAAATGTAAGGGGTCTAGATATTTCGATGCAACCTCCAAACAGTATGGCAATTTCGACGGAGAAGGGTTAATACATTCGCCAATTGGGTAAGTGACATTTCGAAGCCAATAAACGGGCCAATTTGGCAGCATTGGGGTGTTACTGCCGTGTTCACGATTCTCGTGTTTCGCGATGCAATCCAGCTGTGCTCCACTACGTACAGGTCTACCTGCGTAAATATATGTATACCCCAACTATATATAAACACATATATACACATACGTGTGCCGACCCCCTAACAAGAGCAATTACCCGTAGATCCCGGGTTCAATCGCCATCTCTTTCTCTCATCACCTTTATCCACGCTCTCTTTTCACGAGCTTTCGAAAGCCGAGTTTATGTGCATCTCTTTCTCCTTCATCCCTCCACCGGCGAACTCGTTTCACGAAAATCCTGACGTTCCACATGTTCGGGCATCGCACACGCGCTCGCGATTGCTTTTATTTGTTATTCATTCGGTCTGTACCACTTCACCCTTGAGCGTTGATCCGTTTGATTGTAAAACAATTAAGGGGAAAGATACCTATAGGCGAGGAGAAAATTTACTATTATCATGATTTTTTTAAGGATATATTTCTTCACCATTTTTTAGATTTCGGGTATGTTTTATTACTACTTTTGGCTGTTACATGATATTAAACAAAATGAATCTTTAAAAATGGCGGAAGTATGGCACGGTCTTCTAAACTGCATTTTCAAAACTGGCAAGACGTATAGCTAAAAAACTAATCACCCGATTCTGATGAAATTTGCTATAAATCTGTCTAACCTTATTATCTTAAACATGATCCTAAATGTTTTTGAAAATTTGAAAAAAAAGTATTTTTTATTGCCAATGTAGCCATTTTTTCGACAAATTCATTGGTTTCAAAGAGTGCCATTTTATCGATTTTCAACACTTCTCACTTATTCTTGTTTCATATTCTGCGTATGAGTGTTAAGGCCTCAGGCCACTCTAGAGGCAAAAAATAGGCGTTTTGGGGATTTTTTTTTTTCAGAAAAACTACAAAATAAATCGATATAACAAAAGAGGGTGTTTATCATACATATCAGTGACTATGTACAGTAATTTTTTTGAAGCGATTAATTTCAAAATGGCGGCTGTGCAGCGTTTATCTCAAAACTGCATTTTTTAAGTTGGCCGGAAACATAACTCAGACAATTTTCAATCGATTCACTTGAAATGTTGAATATACCTTGAAAACTACATTGTCTATAGAAGAACGTAGGATTTTTTTTGTACATTGCCTAGTTAATTTGTTATTAACAATTATCTGACGATTTTTTAGGCAAATTTTTGGAAAGTGAAAAATTTTGCTAAAAAAATCGTCAGGTAATTGTCTGAAGATATTTCCCCCCTCAATGTCGCCGAGTGGTCGAAGGACAAATAGCCGGAGGATGATCGGAAGAAGCGAGACAGAATTCTTTCGGATTCTCACTCGCCAGATTGGTAGCAGCAGCATTTTGTCAAATATTATCCGCGCTCTTAATTGCCGCGGTGGTGCGTTCTATTTGTACTTCTAATTGCTACGATGATGGCGCATAATAGTTACGATAGTGATTAATTTTCTTGATGTACTTCGTGTTGGGCATCATGGCCAATATTTTCTCGTCCCTCCCTCCATTTTAATCCTATAAAATTCATTTTTCGCGTCGAATAACCATCGTATATACGGGCTCGTTAGTGTAATATGATATTTCATTTTATTGGACACGTGCAATAAGTATCGCATTTTGATCTCGTTAGAAAACGATTCCGTTCCTAACTACCTCTCCGTACCGATTATTCATAGCCACATAAATAAGAACGGAGTGTAATACACACGTAATAAAAATTCATACGACGCGTTATACGCTGTACGTTATTTTAAATTACACTGACGGCGGGCATAAAAGATTCATGGCGAAGGGGACCAACAATCGATACAGAACGAAGACGTTCATTTGTAAGCCAGCTGCAAAGTTACTTCTGTCACGATATGTGGTACCGCTTTTTCTTATCCGATTTTCACAGGGATCACTTTATTCTCAATGTCAGACCTATCCGGATAATAATTTCGACAGGTCGTCTGCTGCTTCAGAAACAGATATTGCTTCATGGCACGCAATGTTGGTTAAGGCCCAGTACGTATATCTTTGAAAAAAAAATTATCTTTTTTTCTATTGCTTTAAGGGGTTACCCCCACTTGCGATTTTGAAAAAATCGATTTTTTTTTATTGCATTTTTTTGAAGTGCAATTTGAAGTGCAGTTTTTTTATGCCCGGAATAGATGACTCTATGTAAGTTTACAAAAAAAAATATTTTCTTCGTGTAAACTGAAATTGAAACTTTAAACGCGTTTTTCTCAAAATGGAATTTCTGAAGTCGGTGACCAAGATTACTCGAACACTAATGAACCGATCTTCTTGAAATTTTGCAGGCTTATTTAATACATAAAAATGTAGTCTTTAATCGTTCGATTTTTTTTTTCAGATGATCCACTTCACCGCAATGTTGGTCACCGCAAACCGTGTATATAAAAACATTATTTCATTGACGGCCATTTGCCACTATAAACACACTTTCGAAATACATTTTTTTAAAACAATTATTTATTCAAGTCACTATTTATAAATAGTGACTTGAATTACTTTAATTATTTAATTATAGTATTTTATTTATAGTATACTATTTATAGTATAATTTATACTATAATTTATAGTATAATTATAGTACACTATTTAATTATAAATAGTGACTTGAATAAATAATTGTTTTAAAAAAATGTATTTCGAAAGTGTATTTATTAAGTGCAACAACTTTTATATGAATATCTATAATGCACACTTATCAAAAAATGCATGAAAATAGCCTTTTTTTAGCGTCTAAAGTGAGAAAATCCCTTAAAGTTTCGGCAAGGGAAAAAGTATAATTCTGTGACTTACCGACTAGTCAGCTATTCCAGCACTATATAGTAGTCCTTCAGCTTCATATTTCTATGGGTATAGAAGCGTTTCTAACAGCTATTATTGAATAGACGACCTACCTCTCCACGTGCTGTCCGTAGTCGGGCTCTACTGCTAAAAAAGTACTGCTAAAGGCTCTACTGCTAAAACTGTACTACTAAACGGGCTCTACTGCTAAAAGCTCCACCGCTAAAACTGTACTGCTAAATGGGCTCTACTGCTAAAACTGGACTGCTAAAACTAGCTTTTGACAGAGGGCTCATATAAGTCCCACTGATGGAGGTTATACAGTACTTTTTGCGGTTTTTTAACGGTTTTTTGGGATTTTTCTTTAAAAAACTTACCCTGCTATCGGCGCCATTGTGCTGCACTCGATGGGATGCATCCGTAGACACCTCATTTGTACTCCTGTGACGTCAGGAACGTCAAAAGTTAGAAATCCTTCCGCCAAAGTTTGTTTGGGCTTGTTTGGGTTTGTTTGCATTTCAACGACTTTCAATTGTTTCTAATAGAACTTTTCAATAGACTATTCAAAATCAACCTTTTTTTTCGGCCCAGACACTCTCATTTTATTGGCATTGATAGTTGAGAGAGCCAATGGAGAATAATTATGTTGATTCTTTTTTTACCCCTCACGGACGACCGCCTTTTCACAAGATTCGCACAAGTGGAATATTGAGAGGTACTTTATTAGCGGACTGTCAAGTCCCCTCATACTTTATCTGGTCGATGCACCTGATTCGTCTCTCAAGCGGTCCTGGTAAATCCGCGTACATGGATATACCGCACGACGATATCGTGCAGCCGCAAGTTCGTCGCGACGTTCGCGATAAGCACTTTGTGCACATATAGACGTAGCATCCCTGAAGCGAACGCCGTTTCTCGTCATCCCTCTGCTCGTGACATTTCCCGATGGGAAATCAAACATTATCAACGACCTATTGGGTTAATGTTGATTTGACGATTTCAGAACGCGGTGAAATCTCTATTCCTCTTCCGTTTCCGTTTTACGGATCAATATTCTGTTCGAGATGCAAATACACACGCACATGATATATAAAGATGTGGAAAGGTTATTTCAAAGACATTTATCTTTGAGGACCGCTAGCTAATTGTTCTCATATTTAACATTAATAGAAATCAAATGTCTTGAAAATCGCACTTGATTTCTATAGATTTTGTTCAAATTTTAACCGGACATAGTTCATATCGTTATGCATGTTTGAGTGAAATTTCAGAACAGTCGACTATTTAGATTGGGAGATAATGGGTTCTGAAATTTCAACTTTTAACACTGCAGGTCCTGCATTGACCGAAAGTCAGATCACATAATTCGTCGTTCCATTCTATAGGCTTTATAAATTTTGAAAACAAATTATGTTTAGATAGCGAACTAGTCAGGGAAAGAGTGAAAAATGTTTGGATTGCCTTTACTATTCAGTTTTGCTAAAAACGTTCAGTAAAGACGATAATTCTGCGTGAAAAATATTTGGCCCCTATAATAAGAAGACATATGGCAACACCGCAGAACAGTATTCTTGAACATTTCTAGAAAAAATAATAATTATCGTGTTTCTAAAGTTAAAAACATTTATCTTAAAAAAATATTTGCGTTATAAATATTAACATTTTATATTGTTTATGTTATCTTCATTAACATATAAAAGTGTTTGTTAATTCATAACTAATGAAAAACTTGGTTCGATTAAAAATTACTTCGAAACTGAATTAATTAGTTGGAAATATTTGTTGGAACAAACTCAAACAAACCCAAACTTCGACCTCATTTCAAGACATCTCTTACTGATTCGGTACGTTATAATCACTTTTTTCTAGTTAAGCCGAATTAATCTTTACGGGGGAAAACGTATTTCAATGTAACATATATATATATATATATATATATATATATATATATATATATATATATATATATATATATATATATATATATATATATATATATATATATATATATATGTATGTATAAATATATTTTTTCATTAAGCAAAAATTTGTTCCCGTTGTTCAACAATCAACATTTTATTGCACCGGAAATTCGGACTGGTGCCAAAAAAAATTGTGATTCTCAAAAGACGAATAAAAGGTGGTAGATTTAGCCTTTAATCGATTTTTAGCAAAAACCACAATTTCGATCATTCGGAACACAATGAAAAAAAATCGCAGGGTTTTAAACTTTTGAGGGATTTTTTAGGATACTTTGAGGTCATAAAGAAACCGAAATTTTTTTTATCTATTCGCTATTGGCAAAATAATCCTTAGTTAAAAGAATATTCGTAAATATGCCATTGTTCACGTTTTTTTAAATCCATTTTCCCGCATAAAAAATAATCTTGATAAAAAATGATAAAAGCATCTTATAAAGAATACTTCAAAGTTTCCAAAACCCTCTGGTTTTTTTCTGTGCGACCATTAGTCTCCGAGTAATCAGTCATCAAAGTCAAAAGTGTCATTTTTGCTTTGAACATCGATAACTCAGCCAGAAAAAATCGTACAGAGCTCTCCCACCGCTCAAATTAAAGAGGAAGAATCCAGCTAGACGATTCTTTTAATCCTATCATTCAAAAAAAAAGATTAAAGTCCGTGCAGACTGTGAAAGATGAGCAAAAATTTTGAATTTTTTTACTTTGGTTTTTTGATGGCTATTAAAAATTGGCTGATGCGAAAAAAGTTTGAGCTCAAGATCTCAAAACTAGAGATTCACACCTTCAATTTGCTTTTTTGATTTTGCTGTACGACCATTTTTGGAGGAGTTACAGCTATTTGAAAATGACCCTAAAATTGGCGGACTTTTTCAATATCCTTTAATTCTTTTGCCTAGTGTGTGTGTGTATATATATATATTCATATTTGCAAACATTTACGATGCGTGTTATTTGAATTCGAACATCGATCAATTTTCACCAGTACCTTCACCAATACCTTACAATATATTATCTTTTTAAATATAAAAAGTGTGTTAGATAAAATGAAAAAATAGCTGTCGCGACCATGTGGATAATTCACCGAATACAAAAGTGCATTTCATGTATTCGTAAAATGTATTTATACGTGAGACTTCTATTTAATTTCCAGCAGTGACAATAACTCCCTGCAGCCTTTTTCCTCCTTGGACATTCAATGGGACCATTCAAAGTGGTGAAAGACAAAAAATAAGAAATATACGTAAAAAGTGAATTTCTATAGGCCGACGTATTGTTGAGATTTGTCGTTGATGCCAAATTCGGCTGCAAGCGATTCTGGTTTCAGTTCCCATCTGTGGTATTCAATGTTCGGTCTATTAGAATGATTGCCGTGTGTATACATCGACGCAAGATCCCGAGGGGGTTAATTATGAAGCCGCCTGACCTCGGATGACGATCGGACGCGCGCGCGCGCGCGCGCGCGCGTGTGTGTGTGTGTGTGTGTGTGTGTGTGTGTGTGTGTGTGTGTGTGTGTGTGTGTGTGTGTGAGAGAGAGAGAGAGAGAGAGAGAGAGAGAGAGAGAGAGAGAGAGAGAGAGAGAGAGAGAGAGAGAGCGTGAGTGTGTGTGTGTGTACGTGAACGTTAGTCGAGATTGGCCGTCGCGTCGGGTTTAACGAAGTTTGCGGTTTGCGAGCTACAGAGATTCATCTCAGCTCGGAGCTGGTTTAAGAGGCGAAGGAGGGGGTGTGTCAAGACTGCACTCGGTCAACCCTACGCCCGGGGCCATCGAATGCATCCCTTTGGTAGCCTCGCGTACCACGTTCGATGGTGCGAGTAAGTTCAGGCGTCACTAACGAGGCGGCAATCCCATCTGGTCATTTTCCTTTCAATTAACGAATAATTCGATCTGGCTTTACGCGCACACGCCGGGACACCAACAAATTCATCGATCATTCCGATGCTCAACGTCAAGAAAAGAAAAAAAAACAACTCGCTAAACGAATGACGACTGAGGTTATTTCTCTTTCAAATTCGTACTCCATCTTTTTCCGGCAAAGAAATTGGCTGGGGACGACGTGAAGTATTGACCCACGATGCGGAATCGTCCATCGTTGCCGTGAAATTTGACGATTTTATCATTCAAGTCGGTATTAATATTTCGAGCGGTGTAAAATTCGAACCGCTAACTTTTTTGCTTGACCTCCAGCCTTTCGATAAATTGAAAGGTCGGCCGATTAATTTAATTTCCCTTAATAGAAATTCTATTTTCAGCGAGCTGGTACTTCGAAAGTATCGGCAAGCTTTTTGCGTTGATAGCCCGAACGATATTTTACACTCGGTCCTCGGGGCTCCATCACGCACCCACGCAAAATATCGTTATTATTGCTATTATCGTTATATGTGTTTTCAGAAATCCTTCAACGATACCTACGCGAAGAGTTTGGTTTTTTATTCCCTATTTTCGTTCTCCGTGTCACTTCGCTGCTACGGGGCTGATTTCGAGAGATTTTGCGTGAGAGCATTGAACGAGAATGTTTTTTTACCCCGTATATTTGGTTTATTCCGTCAACGGAATGTACGTATATCAGCGACGAAACGTATCTCCGGGGACGAGAATCATCAATGCGCTCAACGTGCGTCGAATAAATCGATCGACCAGTGTTCTTGGGGCTCCATTGAGGTGACACGTGCATCGCTCGATTGAACGATTATCGAACGAATCATAAAAATCTGGGCACTCGGTGTTCCATGGACTTCCTCTCGAAAATTGTATACGAGATTTCCCAAACGATCGGATATTCATTCGGTGCACGGCGGTGTCTGTTAATGCCAAATCAATTAATAAAATAATTGCTCTTTGGGGATTATCGTAAATTAATAGACAAAACGATGCGTTTATAAACACGTAGAGTCATTGGCAGGAATTGAGCCGTCGTATATTCCATTTATATTTGCAGTCTGTATATTTACCAAAGTATGGCCTCTTTTGCCATTTGATATATATACAGAGTGTTCTGTTATAAATGGATAATCCTGCAACTGTCGAAAGGTCAGATCATGTACTACTATACACTTGAATTTAAGTTTAGTAAAAGTCCCACGAGTTTCGAGATTTTGGGCTTTATGTTATTTTAAAAAAATCATCTGTTTTTGGTTTTTCGAATCTCTCCCACAACTAAGCAACTTTTTAAAGCAATTGTCACGATATACCTAGTACATTTTTTTACACCGCAGGCCAGCAAAGTCCGATGTTCGAATTGGTTTGTGCACTGAGAAAAAAAAATCATTGATCCAATATCATTGGTGTTATTGAATGAAATTTCGTTGATTCAATTGTAAAATTGTTGGTGTAAATAATCGGATTTATGAGTCCAAACAAAACGCTATTGACTTTAATAACATGATAAAATTGAAAGTTTTTTTTTCATTCAAAAGATATATTGTTAGCCGAGAACAATATATCATTGAAACTATCTAAAAAATTATCGCGAACAAATTATATAGCTTTCTTTTCTGCAACGAACAAAAAAAGCGTTTCAATCCGAAACATGAATTTTGTTGATTCGAATACACAAGGAAAATTGAGTTTCGCTCGTTTGATTCAGCTAAAATTTCTATTGAGTAAATATGTGATTTTATTTTTTTCATCATATCCGATATTGATTTTCAAGGACATTATTCGTTAAAATATTAATATTTTAATTCGATTGAAAAATATTAAGCAAATGTCTGAATTGGTTAAAAAATTATGCGAAAATACAAATTGTTTCTTGCGCATTTAGTTGAAAAATTCAACCAAATCATGGCTGAGCGCCACCGAAATCATAGGTGTGAGGAAACTCGTAGTTTTCGGTGAAATCGCTAGAAGCCGCATGCGCGCTCGTTACTCGTAAGCGTAGCGCGAACCAAAAATCTACCTAAACGCCGGAGAAACTCTAAAGAGTATCGCTTCTTGGCCTGTGGCTAAGATCAAAGGGTAGTATCTGTTTTTATCAGTTGAATATCTGATATTATCTCTATGGATATTCCATTGGATATCTGATATTCTCTCCACTATTATCGTGGATGATCATTCTAATGCTCACTTTTTATTTAAGATTGAAAACAAACTGAAAAACCTACGCCTCATGGCATATTCGTTTCGATGTAGTAAAGAAATAATTCATTCTATTGATTATGTTTTTGTACGAAATAAAAATGTTGTAGCTACCGCTCAATTATTTCATCCATACATCTACGGATTGTATATAGAATGATTTCAATAGAATATAATTTTATTTGAAGGATAATGTAGATATTCAGAGAACAGAAGAGATTTTTAAATAAAATAATATGTTATTTGAATCAATCACATATTCCAATATTATATAGTATCGTAACAATCTTATATATCGGTGGTACTCCGTGATTAGACATTTATTTGAATCAACCAATTTATTTATGTTTTCAATTGGTTTTTTCTCAGTGTATGAAAATTCTGCATAAGATCTTTTTTCATAAAGTTTCCTTAAGATTTAAGGTTAAAAAGAAGATTTTTCTAGATAAAACAAATAACCAAGAGTTTTTATCAAAAACGGGGTCGTAAAAAGTTATCATTTGTAGAAATGGCATGCGATAAACCAAAGGCATATGATTTTCATCTCGAAAACCGTGGGACTTTTACTAAACTGAAATTCCAGCATATAGTGGGACATGATCAGACCTATCGACAGTTGCAGGATTATCCATTCCTAACAAGATACCCTGTATATATTTTCTTTTAGGGAAAAGGGGATTTTGAGGACATTCGGTCTCGACACCCATCCTCAAAGCCGCCTACTGTCTTTACGGTCAATATTGTGTAACTTCCGATGCGTTAAAAATTATTTGTAGATGAATGTGAGCCTATGCATTTAAATATTATCTCAAAGACCCCCTTTCCTCCTTAAAGCAATTATGAGTTCCAAAACCCGTCATTTCCAAAATGTCCAGATGTGCTAGTAACCTACAGTCCATAGCTATAACGAGTTCAAAATGAAGACTTTCACCATATACACACACACACCCACACGAATATATAAACAGTGCATAAATTGAATCACAGTGCGGTTTTTTTTAATTGAGGGGCAACATATCAAATTAGATATGGCTTTGAGGCTGCATGCTGGTAGGTGTTCAATCGACAAGAAATTTCTATCTATTTTGTCACGAAAACAAAATTCTCATTCACTTCCTTCACATTCACCTCCTTCACATTCACCTCCTTCACATTCACCTCTTTCACATTCACCTCCTTCACATTCACGTCCGCCACATTCACCTCCTTCACATTCACCTCCTCACATTCACCTCCTTACATTCACCTCCTCACATTCACCTCCTTCACATTCACCTCCTCACATTCACCTCCTTCACATTCACCTCCTCACATTCACCTCCTCACATTCACCTCCTTCACATTCACCTCTTTCACATTCACCTCCTTCACATTCACGTCCGTCACATTCACCTCCTCACATTCACCTCCTTACATTCACCTCCTCACATTCACCTCCTCACATTCATCTCCTTCACATTCACCTCCTTCACACATAATCCACCTTGTTCACATTTCACTTGATAAAAAATTATTTCATTCATTCCCTAATTATACGATTTTTTTCATTAATTTAGTGTATGAATTGTTGTATTAATCCAACAATGAACCGACAGTACTTGTATTTAATTCTATTGCACATTGGAAGCTCATTTGAATTTCGGGAACTGCTAGTACGATAGAGTACAATATTTTAATAATAATTGCTGGATTGAACGGTGATTTGTATGCGAATTTTTATTTATTTTCTCAGCGTCGTTCGCAGGTATTTAATGAACAGCGATGTGTATGAGTTTTCCAAAAGGGAGCTAGATACACCTTCACGGGACGAGTGTTCGGGAGGCAGAGACCGGAAGAGAAGGTGGTAGACAGGATGTGTGACTGGGGTGTAAAATGCCCGACATTAAATCCGATAGAATGATTTATACGCGTCGCTCGGTATGTGGGTGTCGGGTGGTTAGGGGCGTTGAAAGCGTGTGCTTCCATGACTGCCCCGTCCAAGAGGCAGCAGACCGAGCTGATATTGGATTTTTTTCGTATTGCTTGTGTCGTGACCACCGTTATGCATAGCAAGTCGACCTGGACCAATCCGCGTACAGGCCGAAAAAAGGTACGCGAGTGTGGGTGTGTGTTCAACGCCCACACACAATTATACCCTCTTCCATATCCGTGTATATATTTATGAGCATAGATTTTTGTGCTATACTTGCCTCGCTAAAGAACAAGGTTGTCATGGCTTTTGAGTGGACCCTATTTTTAAACTTCGTTATGATCAATGAAAGCTCTTTCGTCGTATTGCTTCTCCTACCCATACAAAAATACTGCTTAAAGCGATCCCGAGGCAGAATAAGGGATGATAAAAAGTTGAAAGAAAAAAATTCTCTGACCATAGAACCTCGACGACGACGCAGAACGAATTTGGAGCAGACTGCAGATTTTTAAAAATTCCTAATACTATTTCTTAGTGGACATTCACCGAAAGTAGGTGGTTGTTTTTTTTTTCAAATCGTAAAACGATAAATGGTTGTTTTATGATTACACATAAAACAACCATTTATCGTTTATGGCTAGGTATTGTTCCGTTTATGTGTATATCGGGAATGAATTTTAGAGTCGTGTTGTATTAAGGGGTTCGAAACAGCTTGGAATTCGAAAAACTATTTTTATCGCAACTTCCATAGCCTAGATCCTCAATTATAATTAGCAACAGATTTTCTCAAAACTTAAAAAAATTGACGGCGTTATGACGATTTTTGTGACCGGTCACATCGCCCACTGAGCTACGGCGGCCCTGCTGCGATTTAGCCTTTTTTCTTTCACTTTTTTCGAAACTATGTCTCGTCAAACGGTGTCGTATCTCAAAATCTATTCGTCCGGTTTACTTTAAATTCGAAACGAGCATGGTTCATAACAGTTTCCATCGCATGACCGGACGAATTTTCGATATGTTTATCCATTTGTTGATAACAAATCGCTAAAGTTGTTTGTGGTCGAATAACTAACTTTTTTGTCTGCAGCTGACTAATCTGATCGTTTCAATATAAAAATTATTCAAGTTGAAAATTCAATAAAAACTTCAATATAAAAGTTAACGTAAAATTTCAATATGAAAAGTATCATTGTTAACCCTTCGCGGTCACGGCCTCGGCCTGTAACTTCGTGGTAACATGGGGTCCGTTTGACCCCAGACATGTTAAAACAATTCCCACGTTGATTCTATTGTTCCGAATGGCTTATAAAAATGCAGGGTATTAGTTTGAACCTTCTAGAACATTGCATTCTCAGCATAATATTGTAATCGATACTTTAAATGTAGGGAAAAAATCAGAAAGGGATCAATGCGTGAAAAAAGCCGTTTTTACTTAAAAAAAATAACTCTTGCAATTTTCAATTGAAAAAAAATTAGGTTGATACTCTTGAGATATGATAATTTAAGGAAACAAACAGATTCATAGTGGGCATTTCAAAAAAGGTATTTATTTGGATATTTGAAGAGGGCCCATTTCGGAGTAAAAGAAAGAACGACAATCGCAAAAAATTAGCAATTTATTCGTAACGGTGGCGCGAAAACTTATGAGATCATAGTGTAAACACAAAGATATTTGAAAAAAAAAACATTTTAAAAAACACATTAAAAATACAAAATATTTAAAAAATCGTAAATAAATCAAGTTTGTCCCATACAGTTGACACAGATGAAAACTCCGTGCTTGTCGCACATTCTAAATGGTTTTATGGTTTCCGAGGTAGCATTGTAATGACTTTTAAATGACGCAGATGAACGTCGCAAGGAATTTGCATGTCGGTGCAATTCATATAAATTTGATAGAACAAAATTTTACCGTTCTCATATTAATACTTACATTACGTAAAGTGATCCCACGCAGAAGAAAAAATCCACTTTTTACGAAAAAATATATGTGCAGGCCACATGGGGGTCAAAACGACCCCAGGGCCCGATTTCTTTTTCATCGACTACCACGATTAAACTGCTATCGCGAATCGTCCGACCCTCATCGGTACTTACAAAGGACACTCCAAAGCACCCTGACAAGACATGCCAGTGCCCTTGGCCGTCTACAACTTATAGTAATTTAGGCTCAAAGTCACGCGTGGGGTCCCCCAAACCCCATATGACCGCAGAGGGTTAATATGCTAATTATTCAAATGAACAGCATCTCCGCCTAACCAATCAAATTCATCAATCACCCCATTACCGCTATATCCACAATCATTTTAAAATGCACTTCGTGGTGTCATCAACTGTTGCCTGTTGCAAATTTCCCAAAAATCGGAAAAAGTTTGAAAACTATCGTTGCAAGCGAATAAAGTCTGCTACGCATTGTCTGTGGCGTAGGCGCGTGAATACATCCGTGAGAATCACATATAAACAAATAAAAAATATATATTTATATCGTACAGGTAGCAATGCCCGCGTTGACGCGACAGTAAAACGAATGGGGTTGAACGCGTTGGCGTTTTGTCGCGTGTCCGTTGCATTATGCAATTTCTACTATACGATCTCTCATGTATATGCATATATGTATATGTATACATCGGTATGCTGGTATTATGCGCTGTGCTAAAACTGCGAGTCGGGGGAATGTCGAGTCGGGGGGGGGGGGGGGGGGGTGAGTTTCACGAGCTCAACTCTTGTGATACATCGCTGCGAGCTTTTCATACGGATATTCCTCTGAAATTCGCTCGCACATGGGAATACAGGCTTGTTCCCGCCACAGTACGTGCATTCATATAGTGTTCACCTAGGCCATGCGCTGTGGAAGAAAAAAAATCGCTCACAGTTCACACTGTCAAAGTGTCACAATCTTTTTTTGTTCACGATTCTTCGTCCTTATTTAATATCTATTTTTCCGAGCTTTCTTCAGATCTTGGACCTGCTACGATCCCTTTGACTTTCACCTTACACGTGTCACTATTTCCAGTTTCTTGGAGCTTGGTCCCCCCTGCCCTCGGCGTTTCGCCCACAGCCGCTTTTTCTCGATGCATTGTATCGCGTCTGCACGAGGGCACAGGGAAACTGCCAAAAACATTTGCCGGTAAGAGCGGCTCACGGAGGTTTAGTTGTTGGCAAAACATGATTGCTTAAAGTTTACAACGTTATTTTACACAAAGTTAATTTGCAAATGGTTCCAACTTGTAGGGGAGAAGCACTATATATCGGATATTTGTTTAAGGGATCACAACACTCTAGGATTTTGGAAAAAATCGTTTTTCTTGCTAAAAGAATACTTTGGGGCCATAAAAACAATATGCAATTGGTCCTGTAGCGAATTTTTTTTTCAATGTTGAATTATCGATTTTGCCGCAGCGCCTCGGACTTCTTTCAGACGTCTCGTATCACTTGAAGGGGCTATACCAGTGTGAACGCTGAACATTTGTGTGGTTTCGGAAATTTTTTGGAAGAAAAGTACTCAATTAAATGTTTCGGCAAATTAAGAAGATATTTGGCTATATTTGACCTATATTACATAATTTTTTCATAGAAAAATATTGAGATCCAAGCTGAAACCGAAAAAGGAAGAAATGTCATTAAACTGGAAGGTATTTTCACTACAATGACGTAGGATTTTCAAAAAATATCAAAATCTAACAAAATGGCGTAGTTATAAAAAAGTCTGTTTTCTTGACTATAAAATGGTCGTTTTTTTCAATGCCAAATCGTTAATTTTCATCCAATCAAAAATATCATACGTCATTGTAGAGTAAATATATTCAAGAATACTAAGTTCAAATTTCAAGTCAATCGGATAATTGCTCTTTAAGTTACAATGTCAGCAAATTTGAAAAATGTCATTTCGAGAAAAACACGTTTAAAGATTTAACTATCGATTTTTGCAAGATAAAATGATAGAGATACGGCTTTGAATTTTTTACAGGATATTCTTGAAAGTATAAACTGTCCAAAAGGGCAAGAAAAATCCATTTTTTGAAAGTGTCACACTGGTATAGCCCCTTAAATGCGTTTTTCTCGAAACCATTTTGATAATAGCCTTTTTTTAATTAAATGTAAACTTTTTTTATGAACAATTTACTGCTTGTTTTGGGGGCAAAAAATCGATTTATTTCTTCCATAGATCACCATTTTTTCAAAATTTGATAAAAAATATCCCTACCTAGTCCCATAGCTAATAATATATAGATTAAAATTCTCTTTGGTTTTTGTTCCAGATCTTATATATTACGAGAAAATCGTCCTCCCGTGAAGCTGTCCCGTGTAAGAAACACCTTTTTCAATATGGGCTCTGTCACCGCCATTTTGTGTGAAAATTTTAATCAGCTTTTTTTTAAATACTTCAATATGTGTTAAATAAACCCTCCCAAAAGAAATCCTATTCCTTTTTTTATATTCCCAAAATAAGTCGTCAAAGTTAGGCCTTATTTTCTGCCGCTAGAGTTGGTTATCCCTTAATATCGGATAGTGGACCATCTCGAGTTTTCCTTCAGCGGGATCTGTTTCTAATTTTATACAGTAATAACTGGTCTTAGTTATTACTTAGTGAACTGATGTTACTTTTTGCCGGCGTGAAAAAATATTTGTTGTGTTAAAAAGTGTTTTCATTGAGGTAAATCCAAATGAATTATGTTTTTGTTATCTTTGGTGATTTTATAGCCTTTAATTTACTCAATAAATATATAATGTTCGCAAAAATAGCACTTTGTAAAAAAATATTACGGTTCATATTGGACCATGTCAAATCTTAATATCGGATACTTAACCGAGCTTAATATTGTATATCCGTTTGTGCCAAAATGTTCCTACCGAATCAGAGATTAACGCATAACGACTTATTGTTTGATAATAAATACAAAATTGAAACAATAAACGTTTTGTTTTCTTTTATATAAAAATATTCCCCTAATATCAAGTGTCAGAAAATGCAGTTTGGGCTCTTATATCGGATACCCAATTATGATCAACCTTTTTGAAAACCATGATTTCTGTCATTTTTTGTAAAACATAATGTAGCTCAAAATATTCAAATGTAATGTGTAAAAATTATTTTATTAGTAACTTGTCGTATGTGACATGTAGATTATGAAATAGTGAAATTTGAAGGTCTTAGCAATCGTCTAGTTTTTTTTCAATTTCGATAAAAAATATCCCATATAGGTGCCTCCCCCCACGATTGTTATTAGTCACAGATACCTACGAACGATTTTTAAACTGAGCGAAGTGCCCATACGTGAAAAATTGAATGGATTGTTGGTGACACAAATGGAGTATCGTTGAACGACGGTCGCTTGAATTCGTGATTCTCTTCGAGTGATGTTGCAATTTTTGCTTTACATCATGTTGTACCCTGCTATTCATTGATCACTCAATATTAATCCGATTGCTTGCTCATTTTTTGTCACTCCTCGATTGGCCATCATCGCAATCCCCCGTAACGCGCGAGGCAGGCGCATCGATGCGTGGCCCGGTCGCCTATTTCGGCGAATTTACGTATCCGTACGTGTGCAAGCACGATGGAATCGGTTAATCCACGGGCAAATAAATCGCATTACATATATGCAATCGTTAAATTGCTGCGCACGTATGTACGGACTGTTTCTGGCTGAATCGTCACATGAGATATTTTCAATATTTGTTTTTTCATAGCTCTTTGTGAGTTCTATGACAATGCAAAAAAAAAGGGTAAATATGTCGGATTAGGGCTCCGGCCCGAAATCAGTCAGCTTATTTTTTTTCAACGATTTTTTTTTACTAACGAACATAACGATCAATATTTCGCAGGAAAAGCCCATAAAGTGCGAGCCATCTACTGTTACTACTGTAAATATACGTGGGCAATTTGTTTGGATTACTGGTACTGCTGTAGAATAAATGTCTTTACGTTCGATTCTGCTTCTGTGGAACAAAAGTTTGTTTCGCTTTTTAGAACCTCCCCTTCCATAACATTAACTGTTATACCGTTTTTTAATTTGCAAAATCGGTAAGAAGTATTCGGAATTTTTTACTGGCCCCTCAACCTTATTAACAAATGGATTGGATTGATTAAGGGGTTACCCCCACTTGCGATTTTGAAAAAATCGATTTTTTTTTATTGCATTTTTTTGAAGTGCAATTTGAAGTGCAGTTTTTGTTGATGCCCGGAATAGATGACTCTATGTAAGTTTACAAAAAAAATATTTTCTTCGTGTAAACTGAAATTGAAACTTTAAACGCGTTTTTCTCAAAATGGCATTTCTGAAGTCGGTGACCAAGATTACTCGAACACTAATGAACCGATCATCTTGAAATTTTGCAGGCTTATTTAATACATAAAAATGTAGTCTTTAATCGTTCGATTTCTTTTTTCGAAAAAAAAATGGCCGTTTTTTTTCGTTAAAATCGAACCATTAACCTTGCCTGTCCGCCATTTTGTGAAAAATGAATATTTTTTAAAATCCTTCGATTAAAGACTAGTTTATACTTATATTTGACTAAATCCATCCGCATTTTTTTTTCAGATGATCCACTTCGCCGCAATGTTGGTCACCGCAAACCGTGTATATAAAAACATTATTTCATCGACGGCCATTTGCCACTAAACAATGTAATATTTTTCAATAAAAAAATTACTGAAAGTTCTTCAAGATGGGTTCTTTAACATGGTATATTAATCGATTAAAAAAGTTTTGTAGTTTTCTTTAAAAAAATTCATGAAAAAGGCCTTTTTTGCGCTACAAGTGGGGGTAACGCCTTAAATACACTATCTTCAGAATTTTCCTTACTAAAACAACCAATAAAGATAAGCACTTTAGTGCTTTAAGCCTGCGATTTTGTTGAAACTCATATATGCGATAAAGCATTGAAAACTGTTAGACACGTATTTTTTATCAGCGAAAAAACGGTTTTAAAGGGAGAGACCACCTCTCAAAGAAATGCGTGTCGACGGGTGATTTTAAGCAGGCCACACATCTGAATGAAAGAAAATCAAAATGCTTCTAATAGAAAGTGATGAAAAATCCACTACAGACGTATTGAAGAAAAATTCAATTAAGGGATGGCACACTTTCCTTTGAGAGGTGGTTTTTACCCTTAAAACTCTCATTCCACCGATAAAAAAAATACGTGTCCAATAGTTTGCAATTCTGTATCATACATATATGAGTTTCAACAAAATATAAGGCGGTCACTTAAGGAATTATCACGGTGTAAAATTGTCAAAAAATCGATTTTTCTTATCCATTATCCGATAGTATAGACGGTTATAAACATGGGCAATGGGTATAGACAATTTATACGAAATTTATAACATGGGCATGGGTATAGACAATTTATACGAAAATTCCGCTCGAGAAACTTTAAACGCGTTTTTCTCAAAATGTCGTTTTTCAAAATGGTATACACTCTTAAAGGAAGAATTTTCAAGCTATCCGTCTCAAATTTTGACACATTCTTCACGCCATTCTTTATCTTGTCATAGAAGCTATTTTTTTAATTTTCATATAATAAAAAATTGGAAACTGTCAAAAAATACGCTAAATTCGATATTTTTTTAAACCGACGCCATTTTGTCAATTTTGTTTTTTTTTTAAATCGCTATAGAAACATAGCGGCTTTCATACTGATTAATAATCTTTTTACAAATTTTGTTTCAGATAATATTTACGGCCACAACCATGTACATCGTGAGGACTCCTTTTTTTCGAATATATTTTTAACCGTTAAAAAAATGTAACAAAAAATAAAAATGAACTTTAGAAAATTTATTTTATATTCTTCGTTGGTGCTTTGATTTGACATTAAAAAATCAGCCCATTTTAGCAATCGAAAAAAATAGCGAAGATCAGCTATTTGTCGACTCGTTGCACTGTGATGATTCCTTAAGTGATGTGATCGTGATGTGATTGTAAATAAAACCGGCGCCAAGTTTGTTTACATTTTTCCAAGACATTTTCAATAAAGAGAAGAAAAAAACGAAAAAGCCTTCTGAACCAAGGAATTTTCTATCCTTCGGCGTGCGAGAAGCAGAAATAATAAAGATAATTAGGTCATTCATTTTGTCCACATTTTTATCATATCGCCTTTAAAATATTTACTTATAAACACTACTCCTGTTTTCAAAAAACATAAAAAGTATAATTAAATGTTAAGCTGTCTGCTTTCGTTGTAATTTCCATTTCAAACGTCCACTGCATATTATTTATATATATGTACATTTATGCACACGAATATGGCTGTCGGTATGAATATTCAGTTGGGCAGCGCAGACGGTTTCCACAGTGAATAATACGTATATCTCAGCTGGTGCAAAAAATCGGCAGAACTCGAACGTCGTTAGCGGTGCGCGGTTTTTCGGTCGACAATTTTCAAAAAAAATTATTTATTTATCGATACAAAAACTGCTCACGAGCGTGGGGTTTTTTTTTGAGCTTTGCCAGTGCAGAACGACATTCGTTTTTGCTTCGGTGTAATGGACAGCCTTGGAGCGAAATGCGTTTTCCATTCGACCAGTGAACCGTTGGTTTGTCTGTGCTTCTCTATGCACAGATCGCTGGCACGAAGGACGTGATTCGTTTGGTCTTGTGTGATCCAGTTTTTTAAATGACGTTTCATCGTACTATTCGTATTCATGAACCAGCAGGGTCATCACTTTTTGGTGGCCAGGTGGAAAATCGACGAGTGAAATAATTCTCATGCGCTCAACCAATTCGTAAATTTCACTGATATTTACAAATTGGATCGTGGCTCCATTTGTGGAGAGGGATACCAATCGAGGATAATAAAAAATGCAAAGCTATTTTATGCTGGTAATAAAGAGACGGATAATCAATTAAAGTAACTTAGACAGAATTCTGTTGGAACCCATTTTTTCAGATTTTCCATCTCGTTACGTGAAGCCTGGCACAAAGGCCCACTTAATTCACTGGGGGCAAATGTAGAGTGCGCAACGAGATGACGCAAGGATCTCTCGTCACGAATATGGCAGAGATTTCATTTGATCGATAAGCTGCACGTTATAACACCGCAAAAGCACACCCCCCCCCCCCCCCCCAATGGTATAGAGTGTTCAACGAGCCACCTCCGTGTCACATTTTGTACTCGCCATTCTACAGAATTGCATAAACACAGGAAGAATGTATTCGCGAAAAAAAAGAGATTTTTCAATGTACCATTCCGACCATTGTGCAGTGGTGAACAATTCTATTTGTGAGGCTCACAATAACAATTTTTCCGTGGCAAAGGGAATCCCTATAATATATTTCCAATGTACAGAAGACCTAGTTGAACGTGTTTCCATATAATTCAAACAAGTTTGGAATAAGCCATTTCTTTTTTTTTTTCTTTTAAAGAAAAGATTTGGTTTTGTTAGCCATTTTGTTTATTTCTGTATTCGTATATAATTTTATATTTAAGATTCGTATTTTAGAGTAGCAACAAGGATACTTACGGGCAATGATTATCTGTCTGTAATTTCTATTAAAAAGTGTTTTCATTTTTTAATTAATGCGCGTTCCTCCTGCAATTTCGAATATTTAACTTAACTAGGAAAAAACTCAACTATCTCCGGCATTGCCATACGGCATGATGAAAATGTAATTTTTAGTACATTCCAATCGAATACTCTACAATTATACAATGAATTATTGCGATTTTTCAAAGCTTTATTTATACATAAATTACCCAAGCAAAATTTTTTAACCATTTCGCGTCATCCTGTCATTGTGCTCCCATCATATCTGGGAACAAAACAAAGTCCCATTGTACGCAAAACTACTGCGAATTGAACGTATCTTAATTTTGCCACGGGTTAGCAGACCGATCGGAAATTTCGCATATTGGCTTAGAACGAACAAAGAAATGCATTCAATGTTTATCCCAATGGTGGAATTTCTGTAAGACTACCATAAAACGTTAAAAATATTTTTTCCTGTTCTCATTATTGTAGAAAATTCATCTCATTGCAATGTTCTCAATACTTCGCTCAAAATAACGGAGAACGTCGTTTTTCTTTCATCAAGGAGATTCGAGCAGAAAGTCAGGCTGTGCTCAGCCCGAATTGATATTCGCCGCTTTTAGCCTACCCAGGCAGTGTCCCCTGGGCTTCTCGTGTGCGCTCTCTTCTCATCGAGCACTCTACCCAACGCCCATTACTGGCCTCTTGCTCTCTTTCTTCTTCGCTGTTCTTTGTCTTACCCCCTAATGGCGATAACGTTTTGTGTACAGTGATGCGAAACACGTACGAGAGGGCGATATAGCTTTCTCTCACTATCTTTTGGTTTGTTTTGTTTTTTGTTTTTTTTTTAAAGCAGAACGTGAGTCTGGAGAGAAGAAAGTTTGCCTCTGCTACAAATGGTGTTCGAGCTGGATCAATTGAATCGGAATCCGGGTGGAGAAAAAAGCCATTCGAACTCCTCATTGCAATCGAGAGAACGGGTGCGCAGTAGTGCAAGCCAGCAAGTGATCAGACTCCCAAAGTTCGATTTTACGAACTCCTGTGTACCGCGAAATAAACTTGCGGCATCTATGTACAACCACATAGCTGAAAATTGTAAGAATTGATGGCAACATATAGGGAAGATTCCTAGAAAATTATAAGTGGCGGAAAACATATAAGGTGACCCGTTTACATAAAGATATCGAAATAACACGAAGATAAAATTAAAGAGTCCAGCTCGCTTCTTTTTATTGGGAATAAAAAAGACAGACCTACATTTGGACGAATGGATCACTAAATCATCTTAAGGGGTCTTCTCAATTTTCATGATTTTTTTGATGGATTTATATGATGGATATTGATATAAAAGTTGTTACGCGTGATAAATACACTTTCTAATACATAAACGAAAAAAGTTATTTCTGTAAGTCACTATTTATAGACGAAAATGGTAGTTTAAAGATGTCCTAAAAAAATTGTAGGTCTGCGCTGTTGATGAAATCTCAAAGATGGATCATTCGAAACAAACAAATCAAACGGTTTTACCAAACGATTTTTGATATATGCAAAAATTAAAAAAATGGCGGACATTTTTCGAAAAAAGCACGTTGTTTTTAACCGTTTTTTGCAAAAAATAGTAAATATCGAAATTTAAAAAATCCTTGATATGCGCTATAGCTATAGTTGTAAAGAGTATGTGGTTAAAATTTCATAAGGATCGGTTCAGTAGTTTCAAAGATTTTATCAATAAGCCGTCGAAAGACGTTGTTTCGAGAAAAACGCTTTTGAATTTGAAAAAAAAATTGTTTGGGTTACATCAATAGATAACAATTTTTTTTTAATGTATCTCGAAAGTGTATTTATTGAGTGTAAAAACTTTTATATCAATGTCCATAATATAAAATGATAAAAAAATCATGAAAATATAATTTTTTTAGCGTCTAAAGTGAGAACACCCCTTAAGAGAGGACATCACTGTGGCGGGCCGAAAAAGGTCGTTATTCGTTAATTATTTATTTGGGGTTGGAAAAAAGTATATTATTGAGCGTACATTGAACTTGATTCGTGTAAATGTGTACTCAAATAATAATAAAAATTAACAACATTATTCGGGTATAATAGAGCCTCTGTATATAAGAACGTGGTCCAATGGCCGGTTTGATAACTTGGCAATGGTTAGCCTGAAAAATAAAAATAAAAAGTTTTACAATCTATATAAATGTAGTTCTCGTTGTACGTGGCCGTTTTTCGGAAAAAATCACAAAACGGCAAGAGTTAAAAAAAATTATAATTTTGGCGAAATGTTTACTTATATATTCGGAGGCTTCAAAAAAACTAAAATACAAAAAAAAATGGCTACGTACAACGGAAATTTTGGTTTTTCTAAATCGTCAATCGGGCTATTATAGCTAGGGCATTCCAGCCAGGTCGAGAGAAGTCGTTTCGAGAAAAACGCGGTTGAAAGTTTTCGTATACGTAAGTCGTTGCGCTACCGGCTCTCACTAAATCGTCTGCAACTTGGTCAATTTTCAATATTTAAACTTCAATTTTTTTCACATATTCTTGAATATGTACCTACCGGCCAAACGTTTCCGGAAAATTCAGATAATTGCAAAACTTTCGATCATTGGAGAATTGCCAAATAATGTTAGAATAATATAATTCATTTCATTTATTATTTTACGAAGTTACTATACACCTCTGTATAATGAATTATATCATTCTAATATAATGTTGCAATTCTCCAAAGTGATGGAACGTTTAGCAATTATCTGAAGTATCCGGAAACTTTTGGCCGGTAGTGTATGCTTTGAGAAAACGCAAAAAAAAAGATTTTTTCGACCCATCACAGTGGTGTCCCTCCTTAAGGATGTTCACCAAATGAAAAACGAATCATGCCATTTCTCTCGCCTTCCGTTCGACTTGTTTCCAACAATTTTTGTTCTTCTTCTTCATTTTCGAGTTATTTTGATGCTTCGATATAAATTGAGCGTCCTGTATCTACATAAATTTGAGGGCTTACACCACTATAGAATTTTAAAAAATTGATTTTTTAAAATTCAATGAATATTTCAATATATATTTATTGCATAAGGGGGCAAAAATTGGTACCTGTAAACAAAGGTCTGTCGACCGTTTTTCTGGGAACACAGTTTTTCAAAACGGTGCGCAGCATAACTCCAACAATTTTCTTTATTTTCATTCCAAATTTTGAGCACATCTTCAAAATAACATTCTGAAGAGAAATACATATGGGATTTTCCATAAGTTAATTATAACATTAGTTATTAACAAATGATTGTCCTTTTTTCTGTCGAAAATTGAATTTTTACTTTAAATGCTTGCCAAATACACACAAATTCATATTTTCAAAACCCCCTACGTATTTCTCTACTTATCGAGTAAACTCATGTAAATTGATAGAATTTATAATATTTTTTTCCAAATTTAAATTTGCGTCAGTTATACTACACGCCGCAGAGCGTCTCAAATTCAACGTGCCTCGCGAGAATGGCTCCAGCGTCACCATTTCCTCTTTTTTTTTTCATATGAATTTTTTTTTGTTCACTTGAAGATACGGCTAATAACATCCTTGAATATTATGAACCTCCTACTTGTTCTTCCACCCAAAAAAATCTTGAAAAATCACTTTATTTTAGATGTTTACAGTAATTAAGCAATTTTTCTTAAGGGGTCTTCTCACTTGAGACGCTAAAAAGGCTATTTTCGTGAATTTTTTGTTGGTTTATATTATAGATATTGATATAAAAGTTGTTACACTTAATAAATACACTTTTGAAATACATTTTTAAAAAATGTATGCATTTATCTAACCCAAACAAACTTTAAACGCGTTTTTCTCGAAACAACGTCTTTCGACGGCTTGTTGATAAAATTTTCGAAACCACTGGACTGAGCCTTATGAAAGCGACCCACATATTCTTTACAACTATATCTATAGTGCATATCAAGGATTTTTTCAAATTTTGATATTTACTTTTTTTTGCTAAAAACGATGAAAAAACACATTTTTTTTCGAAAAATGTCCACCATTTTGTTATTTTCGCATATATGAAAAATCGTATGATATGCGCTATAGCCATTAACATAGTGGATCTAAAACCGTTTGATTTTTTTGTTTCGGATTATCCATCTCCGAGATTTCATCAACAGCGCAGACCTACCATTTTTTTAGGACATTTTTTTAAGTACCATTTCCGTGTATAAATAGTGACTTAACCCTTAAAAGTCATACTGGGTCCACGGGACCCAAACAAATTATTTTGATGCCGTACAACTTTTTTTTGCCAACAAAACACACATTTTGTTATATGCGTAAGCGTTTCATTCTTTCCTTCGAAATCGCACCTGCGTTGGATGAAACAAATATACTTTTTGAAAAGTCCACAGAAACCGCGATGTCTATTTCAAAGTACGTTGTTTCCAGATTATAAAATCATTTTTTTTGTCAATAATCACAAGAGTTACAGCAATTTTCGTAAAAACAATCATTTTTTACGTTTTTCTTTGCATAATTTTTTTGCATATTTAAAATTTAATTTTTGATTTCTAACCAATATCCTTGTATTTAACAAGGTTCAAATCATACCTCACTATTTTTTGCATATCGCTCAATGCATTATTTCATTATTTATAAAAATTTTAAAACGCCTGGGTCCCATGGACCCAATATGACTACCAAGGGTTAAATAAATTTAAAAAATGTTTTTTTAAATGTATTTCGAAAGTGTAGTTATTAAGTGTAACAACTTTTATATCAATATCTATAATATAAACCTATCAAACAAATTCATCAAAATAGCCTTTTTTATCGTCTAAAGTGAGCCTTTAACACCGGCAAAACCGCCTTCTGACACAGCGGTTCCTTTTTTTAACAGACACGTTCAATGATCATTTGTCGTATAATATTTCTGGAAAAAGATGTGTGCAGAATCAGAGACTAAGGGCGACATTAATTTAGTTCTGAAAAGCGTGGCATATAAGTAGTCAAAATTAGGGAGAGCTTTCCATGTAGGTCGAGTTGGCATGAAACTACTCAAACGTATCTATGTGTATCTATGTACATCAGGGTACGTTTATTCCGGTCTGTACGTGAGCTATACTTCCCGGCTAAGAATACGTGACTAGCTCACCGGCTTTGGCAGTAGTAGTGTCTAATCACTTTTTCGAACGTACTCGACGGATTTCCTTCCCAAGAATTCACTTCCGTCGTCCTGCTACGCGCAACTGGGCTTCCTGCGATGAGTTTCTCAAGACTTTCCGAGTCCAGGGTAACATTCCCGAGGAGACAGAGAGGATGGACATTCAGAAGAAAGTCTCAAGATCTTAAGTGCTGTGTTGAAGGATCAAAGACTATGAAGGGAGTACAGAGAGTGGAAAGATACAATGAAACTGGTCGAAGAGAAGTGATACAAGAATCGCCAAGTTTTTAAAGACAGCTTTGCGACGGGGAGAGTTGGTAAAAGCAGCGGGGTAGGACATTGTTACGCAGAACATTAATGCCAATTTAGGAATTCAGGTCAAGGAACCCTCCTTAACCTGAGTGTTTACCGATTGATATTAAAGGACGATGATTTTTTCAGACGTACATACGTCGAATGAAGAAATCTACTTCGAAGTTTCAACAAGTTCTACATCGTTTTCGAGGAGAAATAATTAAGGCGGGATATACATTTAGACAGGAAAAAAATAAGCAATATTGAAGGATTTTTCAAACTAAGAAATAATTATTCTACAATTATCAAACTTTAGATATACTTTAATAGTATATTGAAGGCCTTAGGCCACAGTAACGGGTATCAAATCATGTGCGAATTTGACCATGTTTTTCCGTATGAAAAAGTGATTCACTCATAAAATTAATTACACATCTATTTAGTATGAATATCAAGCTGTTAGGAAAAAAAATATATATATATATTTGTTTTGATGGCCGACTACTCGAAACCTCTCGAAACAACTTTTTTCCAAATGCCGTGACAAATAATTTCAACAATTTTCACTCGATTTATTTCAAATTTAAAAGTTATGTTCCTAATTGCATTTCGCAGAGAAGTACGTACGGAATTTCTGATTAATCGAAAACTTTTCATTTTATGAGCAGCTAGAACGAAATTTTTCACTGAAAATTCATTTCTTACGTCCAAATACTTACAACTTTTGAATAAAACAATATTTCTTAAATTCCGTACGTACTTCTCTAGGTATTCTAATGTAGATTGACGAGAATTTTTGTTTTTCGTTCTAGGTAAAAAATTGTGGATGCTAAATGTCACGCCGCGGAGCGCCTAAAAAGATAACAAAAGAAATAACAACAAATAAGATAACAAAAGAAAATACTTGATATTCATACTAAATAGATGTGGAATTAATTTTACAAGTAAATCACTTTTTCATAAGAAAAAAAATTGTTAAATTCGCACATTATTTTATATCCGTTACTGTGGCCTAAGGCCTTAAGAACACCCTGCCGTTTTTTATGTAAAAATGTTTAATTCAATCGATTTACAGCCGTTGTCCGGCAAGCGCCTCTCGAAAACGTCTTTTGCGGTGAACAATGCCATTTTGAACCATATTATATAATGTTATAAGATCAAACAGATTTTGTTACTATATTGGAAGAAATTGCCGAAACATCAAATTAAAATAAATGGCGCTTATTCAAAATGAGAGACGGAAAAATGGGCATTTTTAGTTCATCAAATCGAAAGTATACATCGGAAAAATTCTTCAATCGAATACTACATTCTTACATAAAAAAAAGCCCTAAAAATTTTAGAAATATCGATGCAGTCTTTTTTGAGATACTGTTTCCACCGACTTTGGAAAATGTACTTTCGAGAAAAAAGCGTTTAACGTTTCCATCGAAGCTCCGGGCGTTCCGACGGGCGTCAGTTTATAAGATGATATATTGGTTTTGAAAAAAAGCGATTTTTCGACTTTTCCAATCAGGCGTAACTTCTTAAAAACACATTTATTAACGTAAAAAAAATTCTTCGCGATGCCGGATTTCTTTTCATCATTTCATTGAAGCTTACAAACACTATATTTTGTCTACGAATTAATTCGGCTATAATCGAAACGAAAGTTCGTGCAAATAACGCATCAAACATTAATCAGAACTCCAATAATGAAAATTCTCTCTTCTATGGATCCTTCGATTCTGGTAAACACCAGAGTTTGAGGTTTGATTGCATTGCGAACTTGTTTGCACAAACGCGGCCCTAAACGAATCCTTCTCGTGATGACGTACTGCCTTTATTAAAAAATCAATCTTCGTCAGTGAATACAGTAAATACTTTCCCAAAAATATTTTCTTCGTTTTTACATACGCCGCCTCCCGCATTAATGTCCTCAATACGAAAGGAGCATCCGAAGGTTTCGAACCATCGTGAAACAATTCTTCGACTCGTTCGACGTAACGTTTGCTCCGTGAAGGAAAAATTGATGACCAAAGTTACGAGTAGATGGCAGAATCGATCGTCATCCATCTTTCAAACACCCCCGCGTGCTCACACCTTCGGAATACGTTGAAACGAACACGAAAACCAGGATTCTCCAAAAGCACGATTATTCTTTGTTTTTTTTTATCTTACAGCTCGAACTTGACAAGGATCATAATAACCCCTTTCCATCTACCTCGAGGGCTAACGATTCTAGAACTCGTCGTCGCCTCGCCTATATTTTGATATATGTACGCACGTATTTACGTATTGTACATCTGTGTGTCTGTAGCGATATTAAGGCGACTCGGAATTCGAATATAATGTCCTTATCGTTTCTCGAGCTTGGCGATATCGCCCGGAGAAATGTCGACGCGCGGGTTCTCCAGTGCAAAACGCGGGGAGGGTGTTTTCGCGTTATCAAGCAAATATGATTTCCACATCGTTCTATAGAGGTCCTCACCCACCCCTCTCTTTCTCTCCACACATACACACACACATGTGTATGTGCGCGCGCGCGCGCACACACACACACACACACACACACACACACACACACACACACACACACACACACACACACACACACACACACACACACACACACACACACACACACACACACATCCTCCACCCCCTCCTGCTTATCAAGTCAGAGCGTATGCTATCTCGGTCTATCTCGGTGTAGGGCTACTATGAGGTCGAGAGCCGTACTTACTGTACGTTTTCATTATACGATATCGCTGCTGCCTTCGTGAAATGAGCAAATATATCGTAAAACCTTGAACTTCGATACTGGTATTGAGCAAAAAAAATCACTCTACGAGTGCAGACATTAGGCAACCTGAAAGAGCCTGTTACTGTATATGGTTGCACGCAAAGTTTCTGTTTAAGGAATCATGGCAGTGTAACAATTTTAAAAAATCGTTTTCTTTTTGCATCATCTGATAGTATGGGAGGTTATAAACATGGGTCTGGCATCGCCGATTGATCGCGAGTAGACGATTTATATGAAAATTTCGCATTAGAAACTTTAAGGAGTTATATACAGTTAAAATTTCCGAAAAATCGATTTTTTTAATTTCGTTTTTGCAATGTACATATATTCAAGTACACACACAAAAAATTTCTTGTCAATCGGGCAAATATTCTCGAAGTTACACGCACATTTGTAATGACGTGTCAGAGCGTTTGACAGTGATTTTGAAACTTTAAACGCGTTTTTCTCGAAACTATGTTTTTAAAGCCGGTGAGCAAGATTTCTCGGAAACGGCCGAACAGATCAGTCTCAAATGTTGACATAATCTTTTCAAGTAGATTCTTTAGTAATTAATCGAAGGTTTTTTCTCACCGATAAATATTTTCCATTTTATAAACAAAATAGTTATTTTGCTTATTCCTTCGATCAATTACAAGATAATCCATTGTATTAACGAAATATTTTTGGTTTTCGTTTTAGATGATCCAGTCCAGAGATATCGTGCTCACCCCAAGACGCCTCTTTTAGACGTGCTCCCGGAGATCAGCTATGGCAGCTTTCAAAATAATTATTTTTACAAATAAAAAATGTTCGAATGCAGTTGAAAGTTACCATAATATGTGTGCAAATTTTTACGTCAATAGATTCAAAGGTCTTATCAAGAAAAATTCTTGAAAAATCTTTCTTTTTGGGCTCCTGACTGTATATAACCCCTTAAACGCGTTTTTTTTTCGAAATGTCGTTCTTCAAAACGGTGTACATTCTCAAAGGAAGAGTTTTCAAGCGATCCGTCACAAATTCACCGCAAAGTTACGATAATATGTGTACAAATTTTTACGTTAATAGATTTAAAGGTCTTCTCAAGAAAAATCCTTGAAAAATCGTTCTTTTTGGGCTCCTGACTGTATGTAACCCCATAAACGCGTTTTTCTCGAAATGTCGTTTTTCAAAACGTTGTACACTGTCAAAGGTAGAGTTTTCAAGCTGTCCGTCTCATATTTTGACACAACATTCTTCACGCCATTTTTTACCTTGCCATGGGAGCTTTTTTTTAATCGCTATATTCTTTAAGGCTAAATTCAACACTTTTTTTAAAATCCCCGCCATTATGTCAATTTAGATTAAAAAAAACCTCCATAGCAAGACAGCGGCTTTCAAACGTTATCGACGAAAATCGAAAAACACCCCTATTTTCGAGGGTGCGTTTCACCCCTTAAAAATCGGATTCCGCAGATGTAAAAAAACACGTGTCACCTATTTTTACCCATTCTACAAGGATGCCAAATTTCATCGAAATCGGAGAGATCGACCTCGCAACCTTTCCTTGTGAGACGGTTGACTGGTAACTTATGACAGTCTGAATTGAAAGAGCAAGCCACATATGTGACACCCGAGGACGATGTCCACCAGCCGTTGCCAAAGTTTTGCAATATTCGTTTCCATCCCGTTTTAACGCAGCCCTTAATAACTCGGTTTTTTTTCTTCGTTGTATAGATTCACCGTTCGAAGTTTTGCCCTTTTTTTAGGCGAAGTACCTTCTACGCTTGGGTGGATTCTGACCGTTTGTGAGCCCAAAATGACGATCCGTTAAATATTTCTTTAGGAAACAGTTCGTGGGGTCTAGACCGAGGGGACTTTGTTTGCCACTTTCTGGAGCGTGGAGCAAAGACCGTGGAAAAAATTATATCACCGAGGCTAGGAACGAAGAGCCGATCAGGAGCCCACATGCAAAGTCACGAAGAATCGATAGAAAAAAGTTGCGAAAACGCTATCAAGCGATATACGTGATTCGGTCCTCCCAAGTGTTCGGTAAACCGAGGGAACATTTTTGTACACGATATTCGTACACATGAGGCAAATTTTTATTATTTATTTGCATGTTCCGGAGACTTTTCCATACAATTTTCAAATTTTCATGTAAAATTAACGATACCTAATCATCCACATAAAACCTCAGTAACACATACAAACATATTCGTAGCCGACTGTGTATGTGAAAAGTTTATATGCAGCAATTAGTCGTAAGTTCAATCCCAATCACAGTCTTTGTTATTTTTTACAAGCATTCCATATTCCTAACGTACAAACTCGTAAACTAGTAAACTACTAATAACGTCTAACTAGTAAAATCAATCAAATACTAAAAAGTAGAAAATAATTCACACGTAAAAAAATATTTAAAAAACAAGCTTTTATTTAATCTACTAAAAAGCAGAAATTTTTTTTTACCGAGTCACCTATATGTGACTATAAATAAAAGCTTGGGGCGCTCAAAATTTAGACATATAATCTTTAATTCACATAAATCCGTTAACACGTCAACTTTATTTGATTTACTGTAAAACATGCTTAGATTTCTTGAATCAAAATCCTGAAACTGAGCATAAACGTGTGATAATATTTTTTTCTCTAATTAAATACAGTTAATGAAACTGAATTGATGAAATTTGTTAAACATTTAAAAAGTAGAGCGCCCCAAGCTCTTATTTATAGTCGCATATAGGTGACTTGGTAAAAAATAATAATTTTCTCCTTTTTCACTACATGAAATAAAAGCTTGTTTTTTAAATACTTTCTTTACACATAATTTTATGTTTTGCAGGCTACCATCGGAATCTCAGTGCATTCCGCTCAGCAGCCAGTGTACAACCGCGGTCACCCAACCAAGTATCGATCCACGATGCTGAGTGCCATGGCGGATCGTCGTTTTTCATCAAAATCAATCCTTGTGTGTTTTGAATGACATCACTGGATGCACCGTTGAAAAAAATGAATAAACGCGGGACTGTTGCTCTCATCGTCTCTTTTTAGATTCGCGTGCGTGAACTTTGCGAAATTTATTCATGACACGAAATTTTCGAAAGGGCGTGAAAATGTCAGATCAGACTGTGGCTTGATAGGATACGGCGTGTATACGATTGTCACACGAGTCCGGCCGAATCACCGAGGGGAGCTCGAACGAGTTCGTGTGTGAGCGACGCTCGACGGGCGTCGTTATCGGGGCTGTATGGGGGTCTGATTAATCGCTCATCCACCTCGGGACGTCAGTGACTTATTATACGTGATCCTTTGTGTACGATCACCGCGGACGGCCACTGCACGCATATGGACCTGTGAAAGCTGGACACGATGACATTATACGAGGGGAAAAAAATAATGCCTCGTCGTCCAGTCGTGATACATTTTTTTCCCATAAATGCATGCTTTGGGAGGAAAATGTATGACGTTCGATTGATACGTGATTTTTTTTCCGTATTCGCGTTTCTCCGATCTTGTTCTCGTAAGGAGAAAGTACACCGGATCAATCGGATTCAGGAGCGACGTAATTTCCATTCGCTTGTCTCGTATACCTTGGAGAGCTTTTTTATTTCCTTCCACCCGTTGCTTTTCGCCGAACTTCTCTAGGTCACGATCCCTAGGGGCTGTCAATCAATATACGCGCAGGTATGCACTCGGTGAAATGTTTCGCAAGCGCCGTTATGCTTGCACAGTTAACAGGGGAGATACCTTTAGGCGAGGAAAAAATTTGCTGATTTTTATGATTTTCTTTTTTGAGAAACATTTCTTCGCCATTTTTGAGACTTGGGGTATGTTTTATTACTACTTTTGGATGTTACTTGGTATTTTTTATTATTAATTCATAAATATGGCGGGGGTATGGCACGGTCTTCTAAAGTGCACTTTGAAAACTGGCGTGACGTACAGCGGATAAGGTCCCGAAAACCCCCAACCCCCGATCGAGCTGATATTTTGTACAAGCCTTTTTTGAGGATTTCAAGACAATCCTTAATGGGATTTTTGCCGGCTCGCAATAGTTTTCCAGATGTTTGATTTTTTTAGTTTTTTTTTTAAGGGTAAGGTTCCGAAAATCCCCCATCCGATCGAGCTGAAGTTTTGCAGAATTGTTCCTTTTAACATTTTAATACAACCCCTTAACGGATTTTTGAGATTTTGCAATAGTTTTCGAGACATTGCATTTTTTAGTTTGTCTTTTAACGCCGACTATATCCATATCTGCCACGACTCCATTTTTAGGAGTTTTTTTTCAAAGTTACTTTAGGAGTTATAGTTTTTAAAAAAATGTCGATTTCGGAAGTTTTGGAAACGTGTAAACGCTGGTCCTGAACTAGTTGAGGTATCGACAAATCTCAGTGTGTAATTTTTTGTTTATTTTGAAGCATACTTTTGTTAAAAAATATGAAAAAACGATCAATTATCAATGTCAACGTTTTTTTTTCTTCTAAATTATAAACTATTTTTTTGCAAGACGTTTGCCTTTTTTCTATTTTTTCAAAAAATTCTCTAAAATAGAGTGACCCATTCTATGATTTTTAAGACTAGTCTCATCGTGGGCCCATTTTTCCTTCTATTTTTTTCTCGAATTAATCATATTTTTTAGAAGATTTTTATCATCATTTTATATCCAATTATGCTATTAATGATTCTGTGATTTCCAATTCGGCTATGACAGGCCAGAAAGTATTCATTATTTTCAATTTAAAAAAAATTCGTCCCGTACAAACCCAAACAAACCCAAAAACTCGTCACCAAAAATCCCTGTAGGGGTTGTCTTATAATATTAAAAGGGAGATCCGTGCAAAATTACAGCTCGATCGGAGATTGGGAGTTTCCGTATAGCTAAAAACTAATCGACCGACTCTGATGAAATTTGGTATAAATATTTCTTACCTTATTGCCTAAAACATGACACTAAATATTTTTGAAAATTAAGAAAAAAGCACTTTTTATTGCAAAATGTAGTCATTTATTAAGTTGATCGTTGAAGATTCGGCTTCGGTCTGGCCAATAGAGGTTTTCCACGGTCAGCGATGGAAATAAAAGATGTTTTTCTTACGTTTCGGCCCTCTGATTCGGGTCCTCCTCAGAAGTTATATTTTTCTCTATAAATTTTGTTACACAAATTTTACAAATCACGTTTGAAAAAGTTAGATATACGAAGGTTTTATGTTATACTTGGGTTATAAAAGTGATATGTCATTTTGTATAACTGTTATGTTAATTCTGTTATGGTTATAGCTATATTGATTTGACATGAATAAGTTCTTGTATTGCGTTAATTATTCTTATGTATCGGTATTTGAAATGCGTGATGTGTGAGAAAGTGGTACATTATAATATGGAGTTATAAAGAGATGAAATATGAGAAATGACTAACCTCGATGTTGTTGATATTTCTGGCTTTTGTGTATATTTGGAAGATTATTTCAAAAGAGTATTTATCGGAGTAAATACTGTTTTGTTGGAGTATACTCTATAGATAGAAGAATGTACCGTTTTATAGCGATTTTTATCATCTGTAATGGATAAATAATTATAGAAAGTTTTGTGTTTTATTTGTGAAAATTTAATAAACGTGATTGATTTGAGAGAAATTTTAATACAATATCAAATGACTGTGATGATTACCTATTGAGTTAGGATCTTAAAAAGAATTTTTTTCTTCCAAAATACGCAAAAACTCGAAATTTGCATTATTCCGTTACATTTTGAGTTGTGTGATCACAGAAAGTTCGAGAGAAACTGAGTGGTGTCTTAATTTCATGAAGCTTATTGGAGTCTTTATTCTGCGAATCGGGGGAGAAAGATCCTTTAGGCAGTGACGTGTCAAGAGAAATAAAATTTGTGGTAGCCATTTATTTTCCGGAAAATTCAAACTTTTTGTTTCAAAGCGTACCATTGCATCGATTTTCAACATTTCTGACTTTTTCTTGGTTCATATTCTGCATATAAGTGTCAGTAAAAGAAAAATCTTCGTGGGTTTTTTTTTAGATTAATCCCGCCGATGCTACGTGTCACGCCGTCTGACGACATCCGCCGCGACCCGTTTAAAAGATCGTGCCATACCTCCGCCATTTTTAAAGATTAATACAAATAAATACCACGTAACAACCAAAAGTAGCAATAAAACATACCCTAAGTCTGAATAATGTCGATGAAATTTTTTCTTTAAAAAAAATCATGAAAATGTGCATTTATTTCCTCGCCCAAAAGTATCTCCCCCCTTAATAAATTGCAGAGGGAGCGAACGACCTCTTGCTCAGCCCACGGAAAAATTGGCTTTAAAAGGATTCGCGCGAGGACGTGCTCGACCATGAAAAGAAAATTCAGCCAAGCAAGTCCGCTAGAAAAATTGCTGTGTGAAAAATGTTCCTCGCTGGAGTTTGGGATATGCGACGAAGGATAGTAAGAGTACTTCCGGCCCGATCGAAAAGGGACCTCAGGATCAAAGGGGTTATTTCTGATCCTGGAGTTCCTCCTTTGGTCAGTGAAATTCGCATACGGTTGGTAACTGCGTATCGGTTTGATCAAATGGCTAAATATGTTCTGACAAAATGGAGAACGACCGATATGTATTTTCGGGGATCCTCTTGGCCGTGAAAATGTTCGAAAGAGGTCCTCCGGGCATTTTCGAGGCTCGGTGACAGGGAACAAGTATTCGTGGGCCTTTTTGAGTGTCGACGAATAGCCATAAGGGCTTCCTGGTACTTTCAAGCCTTCGGGACGGTTAATAAACGTTTAAGGGGTCTTCTCACTTTAGACGCTAAAGAAGAGGGCACTGGGAAACTGTGGATATCCTACGCTGATACAGTCGGTTGTGTTACGAGTTACAAGCTTTTGTTTAACTTGATTTTCCGTGAGATGCAAAACGGAAAATCGATATTCAACCCACTTCCCGACTACTTAGAGCTCTGAAATTTTGCATACATGCATCTGAAGGGATGCATGATTAAGGGGGCTCCTCACTTTAGAGAAAAAAGGCTATTTTCATGAATTTTTTTGATATGGTTACATTATAGATATTGATATAAAAGTTGTTACACTTAATAAATACACTTTCGAAATATATTTTAAAAAATTTAAATGTGCTTATGTAACGTAAACAAACTTTAAACGCGTTTTCTCGAAACAACGTTTTTCGACGGCTTGTTGATAAAATCTTCGAAACTACCGATCCTTATGAAATTTTAACCACATATTCTTTACAACTATAGCTATAGCGCATATCAAGGATTTAAAAAAAATTTGATATTTACTTTTGTTGCCAAAAACGGTGAAAAACACGTTTTTTTTTGTTTCTTCGAAAAATGTGCGCCATTTTGTTAATTTTGCATATATCAAAAATCGTATGATATGCACTATAGCCATTAATATATTGAATCTGAAACCGTTTGATTTTTTTGTTTCGGATGATCCATCTCCGATATTGAATCAACAGTGCAGACCTACAATTTTTTTAGGACATTTTTTCAACTAACATTTTCGTCTATAAATAGTGGCTTACATAAATAATTTTTTAAATGTATTTCGAAAAAGTATTTGTTAAGGGTAACATCTTTTATTTCAATATCTATGATATAAACATCAAAAAAATTAATGAAAATAGCCTTTTTTACCGTCTAAAGTGAGAAGATCCCTTAAATAAAGATATGAATTTCTGTGACGCTGTTCGGCTGTTCATTGATATGAATTAATGTTAATCTTAATCTCAGGCATTTCGTAAGTGTCCGCGAGTGGTCGCGAGGGTCGTCAAGAATATTTCAGGATACGGATACGTCTTCACACTGAAAAAAATGATTCTCTGGACGTTTCCGTTCCTAGACGCCAACGACTGCTGAAAGAACTATACATTTTCATGAGATTGAAATTTGCATCGTTGGAATGCATCGGAAATTAATAATTGCGAATTTCTTTTTATTTCTTTCGGCGAATTTTGCCTACGAACATTTCTTAATTATTATTTAAGCCACTTATTCAGAGATTAACAATATAATTATCCAAAAGAGGATTTTTTATAGTAATAAAAATAAGGAAATAAAAATATGAAGAACTTTCGTTGCATTCCAACGATACAAACTTGAACAGCATATATTGTTGCACTAACGAAAAAAAATTGCAACCTGTCCGTCAGCGCAGAATTCGTACGTATAAACATTTCTGCTCACGGTGCACCACCGTGCCCGAGCACTGCAAATATGTAGAAAACTATTCTTCAGTATTTTCCAAACTACAGCACGCCCTTTGCGCTCCTTGAGGAGGATCGAGGTATTTTTATACGTAGGTACCTCCAATAAAAGTTCAACCCTAAAGTTCCCGTAAATTCCACTGCATTGTTTTCCATATTTGTTTTTTTTACATCTTAACGATAGAAAATTGTATTTTATTTTTATCAGTAATCGTGAGTCGAGCTGGAATTTCATAGTCAATGAGTGGGGTAAATATGACAGTAAGGAATATCAACTTCGGCTAAATTGAACATTTTTTCCCGAGATTTTTTTCTAAATTGCTTTCACGAACCTGAATATTTAACAATTAGTCAGCTAATGTTAAAAAAAAATATTAATGATAAAACTTGGAAAAATGTGACTGGCAGAACAATATTCGTAACCGTGAAGTTTCAAAGAAAATGCAAAAATGTCTATTTCTTCTAAATGTACGCCGATTTTTTTGTTCCAGTTTATCGTTGCATATAATAATGAACCCAATATAATTATACCCACGACAAACTGGAACAAAAAAATTCGTGCAAATTTAAAAGATTTAGAAATTTTTGCATTTTCTTTGAACCCTCACGGCTACGAAAATATTAATGATGAAACGTGAAAAAATGTGACTAGCAGAAAAATGTTTGTAGCCGGGACGGTTCAAAGAAAACGCAAAAATGTTTCAATCTCCTAAATCTGTTGGACATTTTTTGTTCCTGTTTATCGCTGGGTATAATAATTGATTGTAAATTATTTTATTAAGGGGTTACCCCCACTTGCGATATTGAAAAAATCGATTTTTTTTTATTGCATTTTTTGGAAGTATAAGTATCTGAGAATAACTTCTGTATGGGCCCGGAATAGATGACTATGTAAGTTTACAAAAAAAAATATTTTCTTCGTGTAAACTGAAATTGAAACTTTAAACGCGTTTTTCTCAAAATGGCATTTCTGAAGTCGGTGACCAAGATTTCTCGAACACTAATGAACCGATCTTCTTGAAATTTTGCAGGCTTATTTAATACATAAAAATGTAGTCTTTAATCGTTCGATATTTTTTTTTTCGAAAAAAATGGCCGTTTTATAGCCAAAAAACGGCCGTTTTTTTTCGTTAAAATCGAACCATTAACTTTGAGTGTCCGCCATTTTGTGAAAAATGAATATTTTTTAAAATCCTTCGATTAAAGACTAGTTTATACTTATATTTGACTAAATCCATCCGCATTTTTTTTTCAGATGATCCACTTCGCCGCAATGTTGGTCACCGCAAAGCGTGTATATAAAAACATTATTTCATTGACGGCCATTTGCCACTAAACAATGTAATATTTTTCAATAAAAAAATTACTGAAAGTTCTTCAAGATATGTTCTTTAAGATGGTATATTGATCGTTAAAAAAGTTTTGTAGTTTTCTTTAAAAAAATTCATGAAAAAGGCCTTTTTGCGCTACAAGTGGGGGTAACGCCTTAAGCACCACTGTAATTCACCGATGATTTAAAAGGGCCCTTTATACCCCACAAAATACGGCCCTCCGTTATAGAAATACCTTAAATTTCAATCCTTTCAAAAAAATGTAAAAAACTGGATCAACTGGAAGTTGTTGAAACTTCGAGGTTGAACTTTCATTCGACGTTTCTGGGTCTTCAAAAAAAACTCCAATTTCCTCAATTAGCGTGGACAGCAAAAGTCCGAGTTCACGAAACGGACTGAATGTGTGGGGCGTAGAAATACGGTGTATTTAAAAAGTTATAGTCAAGATAACAGGGGATAATAAGAACGTCTTACCTCGAGGATCGGTGCGTTTTGGTGTGCAAACTTGGTGCAGTAGGCCGCGTCGCGAAACTTCGAACTGAACTTTTATCCCTCCATTGCTCGAAACTTTAAGCTTTTTTGGCTCGCTCTTCCTCTCGTGCTCTTTCCTCCCCTACCGTCTTCTCGCGGTTCTTCCTCCCTTTTTCCGTTTCTCGCCTACCGAGTTTTTCGCATTTCACGTCGCTCCTGAAGCCCCTCGGCAGCCTCGTGTTCGAAAGTGTGTGCTCGCGTGCTTTTTTTCCTCGGTGTACAAGCCGAGTCCAAAGTTCACCGGACGAAGGGCCGTTGGAATTGTCAGGCCTGCAAGAACCCGCGGCCGGTCCCGATGGTAACTTGTTGAAAGCTCTTCGATTCGACGGCCATGCGAGCCCACGAATATTTTTCTTCCCGTGCCTCCGTTTTGCGCGCAAGATGAATAAGCCGAACAAGAAGAGGGATGACGAGGAAGACGATTTGAAAAACCGATTCGAGACGATTCCGTGGCTTTCCTCAATGTTGGCCGTCACCTTCGCCCTTCTTCACAAGCCACCTCATCACCGTCGCCGTCAATGCGAAAGAGAACATATATCTATGAAACACGCGGGCCGAATCAACATTCGGCGAACAAAAATGGATCTCGAGACTAGTTCCTTTGACTCGCAATTTTTTTTTGCCGATCTTACCGATTATACCACTCGGGTAAACGATCCGTTATTTTTTTCAACTCGAGAATTTATCGTTCGGCCAATCGTTCTTTTTCCCCCCGTATTGTCGCGCCACGTCTTCACCCCTTTGTATACTTGTCTTTTCACGGTTCGTTTCGGGGTCCCATCGAGCGACAGACAACGAATTGACGGACACGCGGCGTGGAATTAAAGTGAGCGCGCGGAGTTTGTCGCGATGTCTTCGTGGTCGCGCTTCCAACGCTCCCACTCAACCGCCCCGTGTATCGGCTGAAACCCGATGTTCACAAAGCGCAAGCGCCCTCGAAACTCCACGAACAACCCCCTATAGACGATGACGAAACTCACCCCCTCCGGCCACGACTCGACAAACCTCTCGCTCCAGCGGGAAAAAAAAACCTTCCTCCTCTCCCACGCCGGTAAACCACCGACGCACGTTTCACTGGTTATTACCGATTCACCCTCTGCTCGAGCCCCTTCACCTTCACTCGTCTCTCGCTTCCGATCTTGGGCACTCACTCTCTCCCTCTTTCTCTTAATTTTTATGTATATATATTTTTTAACATTCTGTTTTTATTTTTTAGTGTTCTTTTCCATCGCCGATGGATGTCTTCTTATATTCTGACCGTATTTTTGTATATCTTCGTTTCAGTTTTTTTTTTATTCGTCGACATCAGGATTATCGATAAATCGAGGGAAGGTAGCGATATATGTGGAGAGATTGATCGACAGATTGATTGTTTATTTATGCCTCGGTCGGAACCTTTAGGCAATGTGTTACATTGTGGGTAATTATATAAAATAATATTAATAATACATAATTTTAGAAATAAATGCGGTATAATAAAAAGATAAGGCGAAATATAGACATGAGTAATTATAGTTAAAAAATAGTTTGTAAATAATGTGTAAATAATTATAGTTATAGTTAGAGAGATACACATACTATAATATTAAAAAAGGCTAAATATAAAATAAATAATTATTAAATAGAAAATAGTGTTGAAAACTAAAGCTATATAATTTAAAATGGCCTAAAATAAACGTGCGAAATAACGATAAGAAATGCATAATGAAAGAGAGAGAGAGAGAGGACTTGAGGAACTTGAAAAAAAAGTTGCGAATCTGAATATATTTATAGGCCATCCAGCTGTAAATAGCCACAGGCCAAATTGGCAGGCACTCGCTATTAAAGTGCATCGAAATTCGATCGAAGTGAAAGGATAAAAGGGATACAACAGCGACGAAGAAACGTGAATGCACGTATCGAATTGTCTTGCCGCATTTAATTTTGGTAAATATATGGAATCGGGGGCCCATCCCAAAAATTAGTTGAAAATTACTATTCAGGATTACTTCCCCTTAAGGGGTTATACCAGTGTGAACGCTGAAAATTTGGGTGATTTTCGGGAATTTTTTGGAAGAAAAGTACTCAATTACATGTTTCGGAAATTTAAGAATATATTTGGCTATATTTGACCTATATTACATAATTTTTTCATAGAAAAATATTGAGATCCAAGGGACTTATGCGTTGCCTTCGGAGGCGCCAAAAAAAAAGTTTCTCCACTGCTGACATGATTCCGGCCGATTGAGTAGCTGAAACCGAAAAAGAAAAAAATGTCGTTAAACTGGAAGGTATTTCCTGTACAATGACGTAGGATTTTCGAAAAATATCAAAATCTAACAAAATGGTATACTTATGAAAAAACGCCTGTTTTCTTGCCTACAAAAAGGTCGTTTTTTTCAATGCCCAATCGTCAATTTCCATGCAATCAAAAATATCATACGTCATTGTAGAGTAAATATATTCAAGCGTACTCAGTTCAAACTTCAAGTCAATCGGATAATTGCTCTTAGAGTTATAATGTCAGCAAATTTGAAAAATATCATTTCGAGAAAAACGCGTTTAAAAATTTAACTATTGATTTTTGCAAGATAAAATGATTAGAGATACAGGCTTGACATTTTTACAGGATATTCTTGAGAGTATAAATTGTTGAAAAAGGCAAAAAAATCGATTTTTTAAAAGTGTCACACTGGTATAGCCCCTTAAGGCGGGATATACATTTACAACGATAAAAAATCTATTTTTTTTCTTTAAACGATAGAATTATATATGTAGAATATTTTCCCAAAGTTTCAAAGTGAAATTCGAAAAACTTCAAACGTTACAGCCCGTCAACCCTGTGCCTCACCGCTCGGATTCGGAACGGGCGTGAACTTCAAACGCGTTATTCTCGAAACACCATTATCGAAATTGGCATGCAGGATTACTCAAAAACTATTAAGCCGATTGTGTTGAAAATTGGTAGAAATTTTGATAATATTGGTACATTCTACTTGACGAGAATTTTTTTTGAAAAATTGGATAAAAATCCATATTTTACAGAAATGTGCGAAATGTTGATTTTTTTTGTAAATGTGTGCCATTTTCTTAAAATTGCATTTTCTTCATTTTAATTACCGTCACATAGAAACTATACATGTTCTAACTGGAAAAATGTTTGAACTTTTTTGCAAATCAACGTCTACGGGAAGCTAGACTGCACGCCGATTCGCAACTCCCGCGGCGACCTTGCTGTAACACTCTGCCGCAGGTCCGTCATTTTGATGATAAATTAATATAAAAAAAAATTGTATACTTAAATATACTATTAAAGTATACTTAAAGTTTGATAACTGTAGAATAATTATTTCTTAGTTTAAAAAATCCCTCAATGTTGCTTATTTTTTCCTGTCTAAATGTATATCCCGCCTTAAATATTCCCTACCAATTAATAATACCTAAGGGAAAACCCTAAAAGCTCAAACAAACTCGCAAAACTTCTACTGTGGCTCGGAGGCATTTACCGTACATCGATAGTCGGAACTCAAACAAACCCAAACACACTTAACCAACTCTGCTGATAACCCAAGCAAGCCCAAACAATCAGCGCATTTTTTTCACGATAGTAGTAGTTTGCCCGAGGCCGTTTGGGTTCGTATTTTAGAAAAACGATTTCTAGTCTTCTTTAAGTGATGAGAATGTAAAAAAAATATTCCGCCCGATTTTGGTTGGGAGCACCAAATCGACCTATTAACCTTAATTTTTTTTCTTTCACCTTTTCTTGCCCCATTTTCGTCATATTTCCAATGATTTAAAAACAAAAGGCTGTAAGGCAGCACGAAATATTTGTTTCGTATACATGGCTTACGTAGCACGCGAATAAAGTTTCCTCGGAGTCGATTGTATATCTATGGTAGAAATGCGATTGAACGAGAAAGGCTCGAATCGCTGAGTGCGCGTGTGTATATTCGGAAGGTTGAAGGTCGAGAAACCGATTCCTCGGTCTGAAGGTATTTTCGGTGCCTTTTGTCGTGTAGGAGGCCAATATTCAAATCATATCTGGGCATCAGGTGCCCTCATACCCCAACGTGTATTAAGATTCGCAGTAGCACGAGTCAAGATATGTATTCGTTTATATAGATAGACGATATCTTCTGTGCCGACGTATCGAATGGCCTCGTCCCGACAGGCCTACTGCGAATATAAATGTGTGTGTGTGTGTGTGTGTGTGTGTGTGTGTGTGTGTGTGTGTGTGTAAATGCCCCCAACAACTCGTTAGTTCCACTCTTTTCACACGTCGATGTTCATATTGAAAAATCGAATGCAAAGAGTGAAAACGAAAGAAAAACTAACTGGTTACTGGGTGAGCTTCAAAACACACACACACACACACACACACACACACACACACACACACACACACACACACACACGCACGCACGCACGCACGCACGCACGCACGCACGCACGCACGCACACACACACACACACACACGCACGCACGCACGCACGCACGCACGCACGCACGCACGCACACACACACACACACACACACACACACACACACACACACACACACACACACACACACACACACACACACACACACACACACACACACACACACACATACATACAGGGTGTCCTGTTATGAATGGATAATCCTGCAACTGTCGATAGGTCAGATCATGTCCTACTAGATACTGGAATTTCAGTTTAGTAAAAGTTCCACGGTTTTCGAAATGTTGTGCTTTAGGTTATTTTTTGAAGAAAAGCATCTGCTTTTGGTTATTCACATGCCACTTCTACAAATGATATGAATCGAGAATGACTAAGCAACTCTTTAAGGGGTTACCCCCACTTATTTTTTTTTATTGCATTTTTTTGAAGTATAAGTATCCGGACCCATACTTCTGTATGGGCCCGGAATAGATGACTCTATGTAAGTTTACAAAAAAAAAAAAAATTTCTTCGTGTAAACTGAAATTGAAACTTTAAACGCGATTTTCTCAAAATGGCATTTCTGAAGTCGGTGACCAGGATTACTCGAACACTACTGAACCGATCTTCTTGAAATTTTGCAGGCTTATTTAATACATAAAAATGTAGTCTTTAATCGTTCGATTTTTTTTTCGAAAAAATGGCCGTTTTATAGCCAAAAAACGGCCGTTTTTTTTCGTTAAAATCGAACCATTAACTTTGACTGTCCGCCACTTTGTGAAAAATGAATATTTTTTTAAAATCCTTCGATTAAAGACTAGTTTATACTTATATTTGACTAAATCCATCCGCATTTTTTTTTTTCAGATGATCCACTTCGCCGCAATGTTGGTCACCGCAAACCGTGTATATAAAAACATTATTTCATTGACGCCCATTTGCCACTAAATAATGTAATATTTTTCAATAAAAAAATTACTGAAAGTTCTTCAAGATGTGTTCTTTAAGATGGTATACTGATCGATTAAAAAAGTTTTGTAGTTTTCTTTAAAAAAATTCATGAAAAACGCCTTTTTTGCGCTACAAGTGGGGGTAACGCCTTAAAGCAATTGGCACGAAATGAGTAGTCAATTTTATTTACAGCGCAAGCTGTCAAAGTCACGTGTTCGAATTGGTTTCTATGAAAATTCTGCCTGAAATCTTTTTTCATAAAGTTTCTTTAACATTTAAGGTTAAAAACGAGACTTTTCTAGATAAAACAAATAATCAAGAGTATTTTTCTTAAACCGGATCAAAAAAGTTATCATTTGTAGAAATTGCAAGCGAAAAACCAAAAGCAGATGATTTTTATCTCGAAAACCGTGGGACTTTTACTCAACGGAAATTCTAGCATATCTAGCATATTCTAGCATATTCTAGCATATCACATCTAGTAGGACGTGATCTATCGACAGTTGCAGGATTATCCATTCGTAGACACCTTGTATATATATATAGGGTGGTGGTGCTGAGGCACAGTGAAGGTCACCCCCACTTATTTAAATGGAATGGTACATTTTTTTCAACCATCTTGTGGAGCACCTCAAGCCGCATAAAAAACATTGGGGGTCAAAGTCGTTCAAAGTCATTCAAGGTCACCTATTAAAATGAAATACAAATCTAAATATCACTACCAAATATTTGGCAGTGATCCGAGATATTTAGATTTGTACCATCGATACTGACCTTGAATGACTTTGACCCCTTAATGATTTTTTATGCGGCTTGAGATGCTCCACAAGATTGAAAAAAACGTACCATCCCATTTAAAAAAGTGGAGATCTTCACTGTGCGTCAGCGCCTCCACCGAAATAAAAAGAATTGGTCGCATTTGATGGCGACTGATCTGAAACATTTTTTTGTGACGTCGATAATTACCGAGTTATTTCGGACGGCAGAGATAAGAGGGACACCCTTTATATATGTTGTCTTAGTTTCCATTGTACGTAGTCTTTTCCTTCATTACATTCCCACCATATTCCACTTTTCATTCTCACCTTAATATAATAAATAATTAATACAATCAAATTGAAAAAAATACATAAAATATGTATATATTGAATAAAATAAAAAAAAACCAGACAAAAGTTTCACTGGGGCTTTCGATTTCGATTAGTTCGATTCTTTGCTCTCGTTTTTTAAATTTTATTTTATATACATATATATAGGGTATATTTTTGTAAGATTTTTATTTTTGAAAGATTCGACTAATTCGAAATGTATCTTCTTTTCGATTTCGTCGAATCTTTCCTTACCTTTTTTTCCACGTCACAAGTGTCGCAGAAAAACGAGCACCTCAAAAACAGAATTTAAGAAAATACTAATCGAAAGAAAACCATTTGTCAAATAGACTTGTCGAAAAGAAAAAAAAACTGTCAGAATCTTGACACTCGTATCTCAAAGGGGTATTTTTTAAAATACGATTTAAAGAACAGAAATAAAATGAGTGAATGTGCATTGCTACGAATGAATTTCGTTTATTAGAATGCCCCATATGTGTGTCGGTATGTACGTGGTAAAATGCCTCTCTCAGTTATTCCATAATTAACACACGAAACGAACGGTGAACCACCGACCTCAGCGTTACGTTGTCATGACTTAGACCTTCGGGGGCTTTCGTGCTGACTCGTTCGACGTTACTGGACTCGTTGTGTGAGCAAGATACGAGGTGACTGTTATGGCAAGGGAAAAAGAAGCGACGCTGGTTCGGGGTAGGTCGTGATAGCATAGGGGGTGCGCTTTGTTCGTAATTTTTCGTATAGACGTAGCTGTGTGTATTACTACACAGTGATACTTCTCTGCCTTCGTTACAAACGTGCACCAGGTTCAGCATTTTATTGTCCAACATTCACGAAGAGTTAATTTCATTCAAGTTAATTCTTCTTTATGCCTCCAGTCTCAAAATTCGAAACATATTTCGCTCAATATTTCAAATCATTTCGTTTCGACGGTTCTAATTCAGGATGCAACGATATTCGATCTTGCATCTGTGGAAAACTGGAACAATATTTTCCGTACAAATGATTTTCCAATATTTTCAACGGGCTAGATCTACGTCGGTAAAACAAATGGCATTTAAAAAAAAAAAAAATATTCGACAGTATCACCTTTGCGCTATATTCCTTGAAAATTCCTTGAAAAACAGCAACAAACATCAAACTTTACGGTCTAATACCACTGTAAATGTCTAAAATTAAGGGGTTACCCCCACTTGCGATGTTGAAAAAATCGATTTTTTTTATTGCATTTTTTTTGAAGTATAAGAATCCGGGCCCATACTTCTGTATGGGCCCGGAATAGATGACTCTATGTAAGTTTACAAAAAAAAATATTTTCTTCGTGTAAACTGAAATTGAAACTTTAAACGCGTTTTTCTCAAAATGGCATTTCTGAAGTCGGTGACCAAGATTACTCGAACACTAATGACCCGATCTTCTTGAAATTTTGCAGGCATATTTAATACATAAAAATGTAGTCTTTAATCGTTCGATTTTTTTTTTCGAAAAAAATGGCCGTTTTATAGCCAAAAAACGGCCGTTTTTTTCGTTAAAATCGAACCATTAACTTTGACTGTCCGCCATTTTGTGAAAAATGAATATTTTTTAAAATCCTTCGATTAAAGACTAGTTTATACTTGTATTTGACTAAATCCATTCGCATTTTTTCATTGACGGCCATCTGCCACTAAACAATGTAATATTTTTCAATAAAAAAATTACTGAAAGTTCTTCAAGATGTGTTCTTTAAGATGGTATATTGATCGATTAAAAAAGTTTTGTAGTTTTCTTTTAAAAAATTCATGAAAAAGGCCTTTTTTACGCTACAAGTGGGGGGTAACGCCTTAAGTAATTTTTCGCGATCTTTTTTGGTGGAAGGACAAGTAAGAGGATAATAATATTCACGGATAATTATTAGTCATATA